>OX411309.1:118376031-118618531 GCA_948150685.1 Rhaphigaster nebulosa | reverse complement strand
AACTTAAAATTAAATAAATTAAAATTAGAATTATTACTGTATAATATGATGTATATGCAAAATGAATAATTAAGTTTGTTTTTAATCTTTATGTTGATTTTAAATAGAGATGAATATGGTACTGGACACCTAAAGCTTCTCTCAATGAAATAATATATTATGAATTTCAGATTGTGTTGGGAAAATATCGATATATCTATATTCTTACCGACAGTTTTTATCCAAAATATCGTAATATTGATATTAAAATTTGAATATCGAAAACCGATATTTCACCCTCCCCTCCCCAAAAAAATAAACATAGAACGGCGGATTCGACGAAGAACAAAAAAAATTGAGGTGTGGTATATTCGTGTTACTATCTATACTATAGTGGCTGCGTCCAAGTCAGCCTTCTTCTTGGCGGTTTCTGGTTAGGGATGTAAATACCAAAGAAAAATATCGATACATATATTATCGAGAGTTTCCAAATATATCGAAATAGTAGTTATCGATGAAAAATATCAATATTTCGATATATCGTAACTCGATGATTTTAAACTTTGAAAGCAGAAGAAGAAGAGGGTTTTTACATTGAATTGAAGGATAGTGTAATAAAAACTAATACGTCTTAGATTTGTAATACCATTAATAGCAACAATTAAATATTCATAAATAGCTGATCACAAAAAAATATTAATTTATTAATATTTGTCAATAAAAAAATATATATTGCATACCTGGGGCTAAAAAAAAGATTATTTAAATTTAAAAAAAATAAAGACGGAAAAAATCAATATTTAACGAATTACTAAAAACCCATCCAAATAAATATTAACATTTATTATAAAAAAGACTCATTATCAAGCTATAGAAAAATGAATTCAATTTCATAACATAAAAAAAATTAAAATAAAGTAGGAAGAAAGTAACAACTGATTTAATAATGACTGAAACCTATCACACTTATTTATAGACCTTGCAGACAATTTTTTATTTTTGTTAATTTGATTCTTATTTGGAAAAATATTGGTTTCCTATTTTCAAATTTTAATTTTCATTACGATATATCGTAATATATATATATATATATATATATATATATATATATATATATATATATATATATATATATATATATATATCGAGTTAAAAATATCGGACAAATATATCGATATATTTCTTTTAAAATATCGATATTATTCCAACAACCCTAAACTCCTTTAAATATAGGGGTTTTTAAAAAATTAAAAATATCGAGGTCCGAGTGGTTCTTGTTTAGTTACTAATTATTTAAGTCTTCAAAATTCAAACATGCAGAAAAACTTACTATTTTGTTTCTTATTTAATGTCACTCATAATCATCATGTAGCATTGCAATAATTGATGACTTAGAAGTGGGCTGATTTAGTATCATTTCGGTATGTTAAATAAATACTAATACATTAATAATCTGGTAATGTTTCTACTTTGTATATTTATCTTGCAAATTAAATTTTATGTTCTTCTAATGAGGATGATATTTAATGAAACTGAAAAAGCTTAATCCCTACGAGAGTCACATTGAAGATAATTTTAATAAAAAAAAGGTAACTACTCAAGGTAGGAGAGGGAGGTTACAGGCCTTTGAACGGGAGCCAACGGTATCGCTATAATAAATATCGACCCCTTCATAATCGTTATCTTTCCCTCTCTGATTTAAATTTATTTAAACCGCTGGAGAAAGGGGGGAGTAGAGAGTTATAATCACGGATAACAAAACTGCCTTGTGGATATTTATTTAAAAAACTGTTGTATCTTTTATCTGTAATAAAAGCTACTTTAACTTTTGGAATAACCACCATCCAAGCCATTTAAATTACTTATAATATATATATATATATATATATATATATATATATATATATATAAAGTATTAATATTTTGAGTGAAAAATACTCTTAATTTTAGTTTAGGCATGGAAGGCACCCGACTACTACAACAAGTTTCAATATTCATGGACATCAACCTTTCCTAGCTACTCACCAAAGCGCTTAAGTAGATATGCAAGTAGGACGAATAGAGTTTTAAGATATTAAAGTTATTCCGTAGTCGGGGTTTTTATTTTTTATTAACTTACATTTTTCATACATCGCTCAACATTACATATCTACTTTGAGGCGATTTGTGCAGTTGACGTACGAATCGAGTCTAATATAAAAAGTAACATCGGTTGGTGAAACTACAGAAGTTGACCTACGACTTTTCCTGTAGCATTTTTTGATTAGATCATCCGTTTGGCCGTAAGAAGCATTTGAGATTGGACACCTCGTATGTATATTTGATATTTTGGACTAGATGAAGATTCGAACTAGGTTTGTGATATGACGAAATATAAATTTAATATATTATAATATATAATTATATTATATAATTTAATATTTAATATATATATATATATATATATATATATATATATATATATATATATATATATATATTATAATATATTAAATTTATATTTCGTCATATCACAAACCTAGTTCGAATCTTCATCTAGTCCAAAATATCAAATATACATACGAGGTGTCCAATCTCAAATGCTTCTTACGGCCAAACGGATGATCTAATCAAAAAATGCTACAGGAAAAGTCGTAGGTCAACTTCTGTAGTTTCACCAACCGATGTTACTTTTTATATTAGACTCGATTCGTACGTCAACTGCACAAATCGCCTCAAAGTAGATATGTAATGTTGAGCGATGTATGAAAAATGTAAGTTAATAAAAAATAAAAACCCCGACTACGGAATAACTTTAATATCTTAAAACTCTATTCGTCCTACTTGCATATCTACTTAAGCGCTTTGGTGAGTAGCTAGGAAAGGTTGATGTCCATGAATATTGAAACTTGTTGTAGTAGTCGGGTGCCTTCCATACCTAAACTAAAATTAAGAGTCTTCTTCACTCAAAATATTAATTTACTTTCTGTATGTTTATAGGCATAGATGCAAGGAGTATTTGGTATATTTGCATGCACGTATTATTACAGACCTATGCGTATAGTGGAAGACTACTACACTAAGATTCAATATTTATCGATATCAACTTCATTAATTACCCACCAATGCACTTCAGTAGATATTCCGTCCCTTAGGACTAATAGGGTTATATGACATAAAAATTATTTCCGTAAAAATTATTAAATTAAATTAAATTTAACATTTTTAGTTTTTCAAGTATTGACTATTATTTATAATTTATTATCAAATGGCCATGATCTTACAATGATATTATTATAGAAACATCAACAAAAAGCCGAAAATATTTAAAATATAAACACATATAATACTACTATATTTTGAGCTCAAAATGCTTCAAAGCAATCACAAGATCACAACGAGTAATTTAACTTTTCGTGGTCTATCTATTGGGACTTCCTCTTCTAACGTCTTCCTCTAGTAACACGGACCATTGTTTATGCAAAGAAGCACTTGCCTACTCCTCGAGCAGCTTTTCTTGTAGTGATTTTTGTATATCTTTCCTTGCTCGATGATATGATAGGTTATTCTCCATCTGAAATTTATTTGCACCCTCCTTTGCCATAGCGTCCACAATCTCCTTACCGTGGAGACCACAATTCTCCAGAATCCACTGGAGTACAGCCATTCTATAACTCAACAATAGTTCCTCAATGATCTTGCTATTGCTAAGAAATTTATACATTGCAATATTTAAAGTTATTTATATACGTAAAGTTATTATCACAAAATGGTATGAAGGTTATGAAATGAAGAGGAAATCTCAGGACAAAAGAACTCACCTGCAGAAGCTATTAACCGCTGTACAAACTACAAACCGTGACCGGACAGTATAACGTATACTAAAATGGAAAATGAAATAGAAAGAGAAGGACGAGGGGTTGAAGAGAAAATAGAAGAAACAATTACCGTAGTGACCAAGGACCAAGCTCAACAGGTCTGCCGCTGGCAGTCCCACGAAATAGAGCAATGCCCATGTAATAATTCCTTAGTCTCAAGCTGCTTTAGAGCTTACAATATATTGCTCAAGAAATTGAAGAAAATTCATAGCAAAAAATAAAATTGGTTTGTACACATAGAATTCCACATTGTTTTATTCGCGTAAAATGATAAATAAGAAAATAAAATTTTAAGAATAACTACTGCAACTATTGTGACATAATCAAAATAGGCTTCAATATACTTCTAAGATATGATAGCAAATTTGTTTATATCCATATAAAAGGTTGGAATTAAATAAAAAACAAAGAATAGAATTAAACCAATCTTTTATTCACTTCAAAATTAACAGTCTCCAAACTACCATATCGGTAAAATGATCAAGAGCATTATTTTCACAAATTGGAGATTTTGTTAATCCTGACACCAATAAGTAACTAGTGACTATTTTACGACTGAAATAATTAAAAAATAATCTATATGAAGATAAATTAAAAAAAAAATAAATGTTTATCCTGTATAAATGTTTTAAATGTTTATCTGAATGAATTGGTGAATTACAGATGATCAAATGGCATTTAAATATATTTACATGTACGATAAATAATATTGGTATACCTCACGCAACATGTAAAAGTTATCAACTGGCATTAGAGCGTTCTTACTGCTTCATAACTATATTTATATTAAAAATAAAGTATAGAGGCGTCCTGATCAATAATCCTTTATGGAACTGGCAACCTCCATACAAGGGTAAAAGATCTCTATACTCTATAAGAATCCTTCCTTTGGTACAATTATGATTACAGCAGTAAATACTGCTCAATAAATGTTACTAAAAACAACTCGTTTCCGGAAATTCTTGAAAGCTGTAAAATAATCAGTGATATGTTAGTTCTGAGGAGAAAAGAGATCTGATGATACATTTTCAGTCGAAAAACAAAATTCCTGAAGAACTCCACATTTGGAACAGCAGTCTTCCCACAAACTCCAAGAAAAAGAAACATCGAGTCTCAGAATCAAGTGTTTGGGACGAGTAGGAAGATTAGAGCCGATTATCAACAAAATCCATGTGCGTTGCAATAGTTTAAATTACAAGAATTGGATAAGTGTTTTTAACGTCAATTTTTCATCGAATTTGTAGAATTTATTGATTGCACAAGTCTTAATATGCTTAATCAGCTAAGCTTCATCGCGTACTTTCTGAAATAATCCAATGAATGTTTCTTAATGTTTGGGTCACTGTATCTTGAGAAACAACCATAACAAGGTTTGAGATCTATTTGAGATTTAAAGTTAATGATTATTAGCATTAATTTCAGTAATAAATAAAAGTTTTATGTAGAGATCTAGTATACATGTGAACTCTTTTTATTATGCTAAATATGATTGTCATAAATTAATCATTTAAAACTTTAATAATTTGGATAAAAGGGTATTTTATGCCAGATTGTATTCACTTTCCATTTCGAAAAGAATTTTTTGAGTTCGCTAAATTATAAATAATTTTATTTAATCTAATTTTAAGAATGCTATCCGCATTTCCCCACTAGTCAGAATGTAGACGAATTTCTCCAGGCTCCCCTCTAAAATTTCGAAAAATGGAGTTGATCACTTTTACTACCGACCCAACGATAGCATCATCCTCATCATCAAAACTATAGTCCAAAACTTTTGTTGATATAAGCAATACTGTCAATTCGGATAAGGTACTCTTGATATAGTTGAAGAAGAAGGAAAATTAGTAATAATGTAAACATTATAACATATAATGAGTATAATAATAAATATATATTTTTTTAAATTGATTATTTAAACGAACGATTTAAATTGTAAATGGTATTTAAAATCTGTAAGCTCAGTTAATGTATAGATTTCTCCAAATAATATTTATATTAAAAACATAGACTTGGTTAAATGGGGTGTATAATGCATTCATTTATTTTACTATAAATTATTGAAACTGTTCTAGGAAAAAATAATGTGATCTTGTTTCCAGTGAGTGGACCGAGGATTTGAATTGTAGGAGGCTGTAGATTTAGGGAGGATGGTGGGTGATGATAGTTTGGAATAGGAAAGATCCGAGGAAATATTGTCTACGGTTGGAGGGGAAGAGCCACTTTAAATCGCCGTAAATGTGGGACACGTGAGCCCGTCTCGAGGTGCCAAAGACAAATTTTAAAAAGCAGTTCATAATCTTATAAGATCTCGCCTTTCTGACCTCCATACTCCCTCCCACAGAAGCAAAACATCGAACATTCCTTTCTCGTCCGCTCCTCTACCCTTTGGAATTCCTTTCCTTCTCTATCCTCAATCAAATCCCTCCTTTTCCAACATCTTCTTTCTCTCCAAAATGATGCTCTCTAATTGAGAAATTTCAGTTTAGGAATAGCATCTGGATCAGAAGTGAATAATAATTTTTTAATGTACAAACTTCAACTTTGCTAATCAACTCATTATTTTTGTATTTTTCATTTTCTCTCCTTTTATTTTCTTGTTGTTCTTATTTTTTTTTCTCTTTATTTTGTTTAAATTAATTATATTTTTTTGAGAAAATAATTTATTTTATACGCTTATTTATTTTAATGAAAATATTGTAAACATTAACTGTATACATGTATTTTGTAGACTTAGATATTGTTTCTGTTTTATTTGTTCAATCATATTATTTTTAAGGGACCTAGTCCCAGAATAAAGTTCTTTATCTATTATATCTATCTATATATTATATATATATATATATATATATATATATATATATATATATATATATATATATGACAGAGATTATAAAACGGATAGAAAGTGCACTCCCGCCCCTCTCCACTGACCTGGACACAGTGCAATAGTTCATTTTATTCTAATGAAAATGCGACTAAAAAAAAAGGAATACAAAACTTTACAAAGCGTCAGTCTATGAGTTGCAGAAGAATGTGCTATCACCACATAGGAAAATAAGTCATTAATGAATGGAAATGGACAGTAAATAATTTTCTGAATCCTATTTAATTAAAATAATTTATATTATATTTTTATCATAATTATTATTATTTATCTATAAGACTGAGTTTGAAAATAAATTTATTAGTTCCCAATTTTTAATGCGAGTAATTAATGGCAAGTTCAATGCTAACATGACATCATAAAAGTGAAATGTGTTTTCAATGCTTAAAAAAAACAAAAAAAAAAACAAGTTTGATAAATAATGAAGGACCAATTATTGAATAGGTTACTTTAATGTTTACAGTTGCCTTTAGCAGATACTGTTCAGTTGCAATCTTCGTGTAGAACAAATATTTGTATTGGACACCTCCATCAGAAGCAGACAATTATAAAGTTGTAGCGGTCCTCAGAGCTCCTGTTCGTTCAATCCTCCCCCTGCAGCAGACAGGCACTCACCTACATTCCCACGACAATGCCCACTCAGAAAGCGCATCCCAAGAACTTGCCAACGCCACAGTAACAACCGAAAATTATAACAGAAGGACCCCGTCAAGGAGGGCATTCCGAGGACACCTGAATAATTATAGCCAATTAACAACTGTTACCTCGTTTAAGTAAATGCGTTAATATTCCGACAAAATTGTAAATAAACTACAGATCAAAACTATATATCACCAATTGATTTCATTCGATAAAGTGGATTTCGTTCCAACCCTAGCCCGTGCGTGAATCGTAGCGCATACAGCCAGGATACAATGCTAATAAACAATTATACATAAGGGATTGGTTAAATTTATCAGTTTTTCAACTTCTTACCTACTAACAAAAACATTTATTCTAAATTTATTGTTGTACGTATTGCCATGCTAAAGTTGCTGGTAATGAGTAACGCGTGTGACTTTATGAATTAAATATGCCCTTGCTAAGAAATGGTAAAATATTTACCCTCCTTGAACAACCAATATTAATTTTATCCATACTGCTGTAGGCTGATCATGTGGGATAGTGTTAATTTTCGCTATTTCGAAGTAATCACGCGTTAACACTTGTGATTATGAAAACACAAATTTACCATTTTTTGGGCCTTGTTGTCATCTACTTGCTTTGATCTGAACTGAGGTAAACCAGTAAATTTTGAAAAACTGGAGCACAAAATGTGTTACTAGCGCCGCCAGTGGCGTAGCCAGAGGGAGGATTCAAGGGATCCGGACCTCCCCGAAATTACAAAACAATTTTATTTATTCTTATCTGTAAAGAAAAATTTTATAGACATAGAAAATATTACATAGAGAGAAGGCATATCCTTACATAGAGATAAGATATATCCTTACATACGGTTGGAGTGGGTTTCTTTAAAGTAGATCCTTGGATGGACCCCCTTCCTCCGAAACGAAATCCTAGCTATCCTACCTAGCGCCACCTACAAATTATTGTTGTGCAAAACAAATATGATAACTATAGACCGGATTTTCGTGCAGTAAAAATCCGGTCTATAGTGATAACAATGTTAGCTGGTGCCAAGGCGCGACAACCAGTTAAAATATCGAACTAAAGCAGTGTACCGCTAAAAAACTAAAACAAGCCAAAATCAGATGTTACATTTAATTATTCATTTCAAGCGATATATCCAATCGTATAAATATTATCATTTTAAAAGTATTCAGTAATACTATTATTTTATGTTAAATTAGTCTAAAATATTTCCTAACTGAAGTAATGCCATATGTTATATGTTTATATTCCAGACTCTTACCTCCCAAGAGAGAGGCTTATAGTTCTGCAAAAAATTGAAAATAAAGCTATTATTATTATACTAGGGAACATAACACTTTTGAAAATTTTTAAAATGTAATAATTTTTAATTTACAATTTTAAAAATGTCAGAAGCCGTAACTACTACTTGAAATGTTGGTCCTGGTGACAGTTACCTACGGTAGATTTTTTATTTCCTTAAAATCAAAGCAACTCCGTAAACGAATTTATTTTAACCCCGGTATAGGAAAATCATAATTTTCGATGAAATATATCCATAAGAATGTTTTAGAGTAAATGGTATTAATCGAGGAATTGCTTTTATCATATCTGAAATGTGAACATATGCATTAGATTTTTTTTTTTTTTTTATAGGACTTAAACGTCCTTTCCTAATCCTATTATGGCAAACGGGACGTTATCCTACAGGTTACCAACCTATTCTAACCAGATTGGGAAAGCCGAGATTCAATACGTGAGGCCACGAAATAAATTTCAACCCACCCAGACCTGATTGGATCCGGCGCCGTAGCAGTCTCGAGGTTGATAAGGTGAAGCCTTAGCACTCTCGGCCACCATGACCTCGCATTAGGACTTTCTTTATATGTGATGTTTTGTTATGGACTGAAATTAATTATGCCTAAAATTAAAAAAATTGGACGCAAGAGGTTGCCAATCTTTTTACTATTGGATTTCTGTATCTTGCCAATTCGGGTAGAGCACTGCATTCTATTGCGTTCTAATAACAGAAAAACTACAAAAATATCGGACGAATGCAAATCAGAAGTGATGTAGATAAAATCTGCGTATCCAAGCTCTGTATAGTAAAAGACTTATGAATAGGAAGTACACTATTTCAAGTGGATTTCTTCTTTCTAGCATTTAAACTGGAAAGAATTTCAAATCTGATTCCCGTTTTTAAGAATATATCAAAAAATTCAAATAATGCTGCAGACGAATATGTTAAATTTTTTTTTTAACACTGCCACGATAGTAATCATCTAAAAATAATAATGTATGATGGCAGCTAAGTTTAACCAGATTAATTCTAATATTAAAGCATGAAAAGCAACTTTCAAAGTGGCTGTTATTTAAAAAAAATCTCTAACAAAGGCCTTATATATAGATTTTCTTAATTAATGCACATATATGACATATTGTATTACAAGAAGTGTTTGTATACGTGAAACTTACTAAATTAAGGAATAATCTCAATTCTAATTATAAGATTTATAAGAACAGTGTTTCTAGTCATTTGTTAAAACAAATATATCAATAGTCAACAGATAAGATTTGAAAATATACATCCTAATGCCATAGTTCCTACAAGCGAATTTCGGAACTGCATCCTGAAACACATCACAAAAATTTTATAAAAAAATGTTATAATAAACTTAGGTTTACAATTATTCATATTCTATGTATTCAATTGATTTTGAAATCAATCCTTATTGAAATAAAACAAAATAAACAGTTTTCCTAGGAAACAAGACGCGTATTGTATTTTCACAAAAATCAAACATTAAGCTATATATTACAACGAAAAATTCTTTGTATCGAGCTATGAAAAAATCAGTCGAGTCGTTCTCGCTAAACATAAAAAGATAGAAAAACTATTAACGATATATCTTTACAAAAAATATATTAGTAACATAAACAAAACTATAAGAATAAATACAAATAATATAAAAGAAGTTGTTTTATTTTAATTTGTCGTTACTAAGTATTGATTTATTAAATAATTATTGTAGGAATAGATATAATTTGGATGGCAGGTACATTCAAATCGAATAAACGGTCTTTCTAAATAGATATAATGCTAAGATTTTTTTTTTAGAAGAATCCCCCCAAAAAATTGTTGTACTCTTACAAAAGGAACCATTGATTGGAAAGACTATATTCACATGTCATGTTTGACTTATTCGATTAAATATTTTATTAGATTTTCTAAATTAATAATTATTTAAAACCAAAAAAAATTAACGTCCCATTATTTTGGAGACTGTTGCATGACAAACTGGCAACTATAATATGAAGAGTCGAATAAAAGAGGCGAAAGCTATTATTCATCGAAACTGGCAAGATAGGAGTTGTCCGGTCGGGCAAGTTCCGTGCTGACGCGGTTTTGTTAGAGTGCTCAGATTATGCAGCTCAGATTGTAACTCAGCACAATTTAGATTGCGATAGATATAATTTACTGCGTGCATGTAGCACATGAACTGTTTATTACTCATACGTATAATAAGTCTTACAGTTTGCAGAATTTTAGCCTTTAATCACCTTCAAATTTTTTTTCATGATTTGCGAAGCTGATTTAATAATCTGCAAGTAATCAAAACAAATTGAAAAAAAAAAAATCTCATATGTCAGTAGTCATACTTTCTTCGATTTAGGAAAAAAAAATGGCAGAAAATATTATTGTGGATTGGTCAAGTTTTATAAGAAACTAAAGTGTTATTGTTATTGTCTTTATTTTGCTGGCGTTTAGGCATACAGTGAAGAAGAAGATCCAATCTAGACCAACCACCATTTCAACATATAATAAAAAGGATCAGTATTCTAAGAATAAAAATCTACTAGAAAAGAAATATAAGGGATAAGATTTGTAAATATACATCCTAATGCCATAGTTCCTACAAGCGAATTTAGGAACTGGATTCTAAAAACACATCACAAATACTGGAAATGTTTTCGTTTAATTCCTAATATTTATAGCTTTAAATTTAACAGTGTTTAATTATTTGATTTTCGCAAATATTTCATCATATACTATCCCCCAAAATATAATAATATAAAATACACACTTTAAATATATGATGACACAAACTTTAAATATGATTTTCCAACAATTTAAAATTTTAAGTTGTAACTTTATTTTACGACAGATGCGATATAATTTTCACCTTGGTATTTTTTCACAAAAAAAAAAAAAAAAAAATGCTATTGCTTTGACTATTAGTAGTACATCCTATACGAATGAACATTTATATTTACGTTAACTATGATTTACTGAACAAGCTGTGTCCTCTTTTTTAGTACGACATACTGTATTCATCAATTCTAATATTTTTTATTAATACGACTTAACATTTCTTTATTACCTGTCATTAAAAACAGTCCCTTTGCCGAGACTTCCCTTTTACTTCTTTCTACCGGTTTGAAATTATGAATTCTAAAAGGCGTTTTAAAGAATGATTAAAAAAACAAAACAAAAAAAAACCTCATTTTTATAACGTGCTAAAAAAATAATATTATTTTAAAAATCTTATATACAACTATGATAGCATAATTTCATTCGCTAATGCCACCCTATAAAGCTTAGAGGCTAGTTAACCAAATTCTCATTGCTTAATTTAGGGCTGCCCCAGAGTCCCTAAGCACCATTACCCCTAACAGCCCTATCCAGACCCAAATATGACATCCGCAACCCCCATCGGGACAGGGACACTGGATCCGAGCAAAAAAAACAAGCAGTTAAAAGCGTTATTTTAGCCTAAGCAATCTTCTTGCTCTGTTGGTCCCGGTGATATTACACACTCCCAAAGCGCGTTTTAATTAAAAATTTTCCGGTTTCCAGCCAAGTCAGAATAGAGACGGCTGACTCTTGTTTTTCCTTTAATTAGCCGAGGCCGGAAAACATTACTGGACATTTTTCACTGCCTAGTCTGGTTTTTCCGCTGGCCCTCCCCAAACACTACTTAATTATTAACTTCAGTCATCCCTCTAATGAACCGTTGTTTAGTCTGGGAGGCTTTCGTGAAATTTTTACTTCATTATCGACCATTATTCCGTCATTATAGTCAAATAAATAATCTTAGTCAATACTTTTAACAAATAATACGTATGTAGTTTACCTAGATGGTACGAAAAGACATGAAGTTCTTGATTACAGAATATTCATACTGAGTGCCTACAATTCAAATTAGTGTAACAAGAAACAGAGGCTTCAATAATAAACATGGCATATCTACAAAAAAATGAATTATCAGTTGGATAAAAAACGACTTACATTCTAATAAAACCATTTTTTAAATTTTTATTTTATATATTATAATTTAGTATTTCCTTTGGAAACCACTAGACTGAGATATCGTTAAGTTGTCGTATTGAATGAGAATAAGGCTTAAACATAACTATTAAGATAACATCATTCCAGCTTGCTCTACAAGAAATATCAAAAAGGAACTACTAAAACGAAGCAATGTTTATAGATTCTTAGGCAGCCATTTTTACTGTGACAAACTGGAAAATAGGCCTATCTTGAAAGGTTTTGGACTGCCGAAGATTAATGAAAAATTAAATGTGATGGCTACTACCATCGTCTTCCAATTGGTCCTAACCCAATGTGATTTGTCTGTAAAAGATGAGGCAGATGAACCCGCAAGCGGAGAGCCAACTTACAGTTACCATTTTCTTAAAAACTATCAGGATACCAAGATGGTCCTTCAACGAAGCAAAACTTGCAAATTGGAAGGAATATTTTGAACGGCTCTGGGAGCGCATACTTCTGGAACGTCTTGGTTTGGATTACTTCCAAAGTCACGACCACATGATCTGGATAGCTACGGATCCATGATGCGTCCTGTAACAAACAAGATCCATGTACGAAGACTTTATGGAGTCATGTTCAGCACTACATAGACAAAAATCTCTGAAAGTTGCAGGGTTGATGACAAAATTGCAGACAACATAGGAAAAAATTTAATTGTTTCAGCTACAACTTTTTTTCTATGTGTTTCAACAATTGATTTATTTCAAAATCAATTAAATTAGTACCTAGTGAAATTTTGATGTAATTTAGTGATCTTTTGTCATTTAATAGGAATGGAAATTTTGATTCTTTTCAAATGAATATAATAATGTACCCTAATTTTTGTCTAGTCATGAGTTTGCTTACCTATTCCGTCATAAATTACTTGCTAGGAAATCATTGAGGCACTGGGAAAGTAGAACGGAGCCTTTCCTACTCAGACGATTCCAATTATTCAACATGTATTGAAATAAAATGTTTGTGAATTTTGTTTGATGCCTAGCTTGGCACACAATGCAAGGTATATTCAAAAATGATTTTACTGTTTATAATCAGCTTTTAATAAAATATATTTGTCACTAGTCATTACTCCTAAATTTCCTTATTTTATGGGATCAATTGATCTTGTAATAAAAAAAAATAAGAGAAACAACAGGATTTTTCCTTTTATCGATATTTTTTTTAGTAATTTTTTTTTTTTTAAGGTGTACACATTTAACAGCTATTTAGTAGTTAAATAAAAAGACAACTAAATATTGTATAAAAGATGAAAGATAATAAAATATAAAGATCAAAGATAACATTTTTTTTATTCTAATAATAGTAATAATAATTCAAATATCTACTCTATCTCTAAACAAAAATGTTAAGTTTAGGAAAGATTTAAGGGCACTAGTACAAATAGATAAAAATATAAAGAAGCATTTTTATCCTTTTTGTTGAAAAATTTACATACATGTAAGGCACTATCTCTTATATGGAATGCATACCCATATTAGCTATCATGCCATTCCAAATATATACTTCAAATAGTTGCAAACTAAAAGGAATAACAGAGAAGTATTTGTAAGTCTAATTTACTCTTTACGCCTAAGTACCTGTGCAAATCTGTTTTTTCTTAGAACACCTGAGAAATAGGACTCTTCATGGGAAAAAAAAACCAAATTTATGAGCTACAGCTCTTTTGTCCTGTGTTTATTAAAAAAATGAAGAGCCGGTCGCTGAGCTAAGAGTTTAGATAAGTAGTCCCACTTACTCTGAAACATTACTGTCCTGGGGTTAAAATATTGTTCTACAAGTTACTTAGTTCGAGTAAATAAAGATTCGACAGGTCCCTATCCCCTCAATTATTCGTTTGCTGATGAGAGGGTAGGGATAGTTTAATAGTTAGGATAGAAGTAAGGCTCACAAATCCTTTTATAATCCTTGAACTTTTTGTTATGTTTTAATGGCTATACAGTACCGCTATAACCAGTCTCAGTTATAAACACATAGTTTTCGGCGCATCGCGCCATATTTGTGTGAAATTTTCAAATATCATATCGAAAAAAAAAATTGTTACTATTATTTTACTTTCGATGCAGTAAATGAGGCTGCAACTTCTCTGGAATCACGAGGCTAAAATATAAACTGAATAGAAAGTAATATTCCACTACACCGTAGGCCTCACCCTTTGCATATTTCATAGAAGGGATATTGTGTACAAAAAGGAGGGTTAAAAAAAAGAAGAGGGAACCACATTTCTCGAATGTTTAATAATTAGCAACGAGTTAGTAGAGGCGGCTGGAAAAATTACCTGAAATTAGAAGGCTCTTTGTAATTCCGAGCCTTAGAAACAGCCATCTGTATGAATACACTTATAGAGTTTTAAAAAAAACAAAAACAAGTTCGTCTAAAATCAATAGACTTGAATTTTCTCTGTACACATTTATTCTCATTTATTCAGTGTTTTAAACAATTTATCACACCATTTATATAAACATTTGGACCTTGAATTTGTTTTTAATGATAGTTGAATGCGGAATATTAAATTTTCAGCTGATTTAGTTCTCGATATTACGCCACTATCCACTTCTTTTAAAATTCTTAATTTGGTTTTAGATCAAAACATCTCAGGGCATATATATATATATATATATATATATATATATATATATATATATATATATATATGCCCACCGGATATATCTCGGGGAAGAAATGACTCCCACTAATAGACGCCTGTACTGGCTCGCTCGACAGAAGAGAGCGGCGGGAAAACTAAAATATGTCTGGTTTGCGGCCGGAAGAGTGCGCTGCCGGAAGGATGACGGCCACCCCGTAATTTACATAGACGAAGCTCAAGACCTCGATACGTTCTGCTGACGTTTTGGCACCCGTCCACCCACCGGTCGGATTTGGAAACTCTCAATGGACCCCAAGTTCTATGTTTCGTGGCGAATTTATTTTTTCTATATTTTTCATTTTTTTGTTTTACTTCAATAGAAGCACGTTTTTTATCTTCTCATGTATTTCTTTATTATATATCTCTTTGTTTAATTGTTACGTTCATTATTCACTTTTTTTCAGATTTTATTCTACAGCTCGTCGTTGTTATTCGCATCTTTCCGCTAAATACTGTATACAGTCTAATTTCCCATACTATCTAGTGTCCTAAACTCCTGTCACGTTAACTCCCAATCCTTACCAGCTCATTATGATGAATTTCTGCAGTATTTTACCCATAACTTTTACCATACCATTGCAGTCTCCGAAACATGGCTAAAACCCTCCATTCCTTCCTCTTCTGTTTCCCTACCTAATTATTCCTTTATCCGCCATGACCGGATGGGCCGGACTGGTGGAGGCGTCGGTCTTTATGTTCATAACAGCCTGAAATTCCGAATCCTAGATACCTCATCCCTATCCGATCATCCTCATATTGAATTCCTTGTCGTTGAAATTTCCTCCAATGCACATCCTCTCCTACACACTGTGGTGTATCGCCCTCCTCTGGTTCCTTTCGACTCATCCTTTGAATCAACTCTCTACAATTATGTTCCTCTCTACAACAATATAATAATTTCCGGTGATTTTAATACCAATCTCCTATCTGATTCCAACGACAGACTCTACCTTGAAAATCTCTTTTTCTCCCTCCATCTCTTCATCGTCCCATTTTCTCACACCCATCACACTTGCCGGTCCGACACCTGGTTGGATTTGCATGTCATCGATTCAGAACGTAATCTGCTTTCCTTTTCTCAACTACCTGTCCCATTTCTGTCCTCTCACGACTTAATCCAAATATCCTACAATATCGAAACTCCTACAATCCTCTCTAAAACCATAACTTTCCGTAACCTAGACGCCCTCACACATGAAAATATTTTACCTGACCTTGAAACGCTGCAGTGGAATGAAATATATTCCTGTTCTTCCATTGATTCCATGGTCGATACCCTCACCTCTAATCTCATCCACATCCTTGATACCCATGCCCCACTCAAAACCTCTACTTTCCGTCGGCCGCCTGCTCCTTGGATGTGTCAACAAATTAAAGATATGCAAAGAAGGCGTGAGGCAGCCCGTAGACGCTTTAGACGCACTAGGCTAGCAGACGACTACCAAGCGTTTAGGGTACTCCGCAATTTGACACAGGCAACTGTTAGGAGAGCGAAATACAACCACTATCATGAAGCCCTCTCCTCTGCTCCCAATGCTAAATCAAAATGGCAACTCCTTCGCAAACCCTCCCTTTGTAAATCCTCTCCCTCACCAGTCTTCCCAGTTTCACCCGATGAATTAAATTCATACTTTTTATCAGCCTCCTCTAATACTTCTCCAACTCCTCCTTCCTGCTTTTCCTTAGTTCCATCATTCAACTCTGATAATTTTTATTTTTCCTACATCTCCAATTCCTGAAATCTCACACCAATTCCACTGGGCCTGATGGAATACCTGTTAAATTGTTAAAATTATGTCTCCCCGAAATTCTTCCAGTTCTTCTCTTCATTTATAATTTCTCCCTCCAAAACTCAGTATTTCCTACCTCGTGGAAAAAAGCCTTAGTCCATCCTATTAACAAAATCTTCAATCCTATATCTCCTAAAGACTATCGCCCAATTTCCATCCTCTCTAACCTTTCCAAACCTCTAGAAAGAATAGTCCAATCACAAATATCAAACTTCCTGGAAAAGTCCAAACTACTTGATCCTCTCCAATCCGGCTTCCGTCCCAGTTTCTCCACACAATCCGCGCCAGTCAAAATCACAACTGACATACATACTGCTATGGACCCAAAAAAATTAACTGTATTAATACTCCTTAACTTTTCTAAAGCTTTTGATTCCCTGGACCATTCTATCCTTTTTACCAAATTAAAATCACTATCCTTTTCCAACAGCTCTATCCAATGGTTCAAATCTTTCCTTTCCGATCGGACTCAAGCAGTTACCATTCCTAATCAACCCCTATCTTCCTTTCTTACCTTGTCCTCAGGAGTAGCCCAAGGTTCGAGTATTTCCCCACTGCTTTTCAATACCTATATAAATGATCTTCCTAATTCAATCCACCACTGTTCCCACCACTTATACGCCGACGACTTCCAAATCTATTTATCCTTTCCTCCTTCTGAGCTATTAGTAGCGTTTGCCAGTATCCAGGAAGATCTAGATAGAATCAGTGCCTGAGCAAACCTGAATAGATTAAGTTTAAACGCTATGAAAACTCAGGCCATTGTCATAGGTTCCAATTCCCTCCTCAGATCCAATGACACCTTTCCTACTTTAATCCTAAATGATCACCCCATCACGTTCAGCTCCTCAATCAAAAACTTGGGTATTACCATCGACCAAACCCTTTCCTGGAAACCCCACATTGCCCAAATTTCCCGAGGTCAATAAGTACCCTTAAATTATTCCATCGTTCTCGACATCTTCTCCCACAACCTACCCGCAAACTCCTTGTGTCCTCTATTATCTTTCCCCACTTTGACTACGGATGTGTGGTATACGGGGGCCTCTCGAATGTGCTCGAGGACAGATTGAAGCGGATCATGAACTGCTTTTTAAGATTTGTCTTCGGCACCTCGAGACGGGCCCATGTGTCCCACCTATACGGCGAGTTGGAGTGGCTCTTCCCCTGCAACCGTAGACAATATTTCCTCGGATCTTTTCTATACCAAACCATCACCACCCACCATCCTTCCTACATCTACAGCCTCCTACAATTCAAATCCTCGGTCCACGCACTGGAAACAAGATCTCGCCTTTCTGACCTCCATATTCCCTCCCACAGAGCCAAAACATTCGAACGCTCCTTCCTCGCCCGCTCCTCTACCCTTTGGAATTCCTTTCCTTCTAATATCCGCCATGCTTCTTCTCTATCCTCATTCAAATCCCTCCTTTTCCAACACCTTCTTTCTCTCCAAAATGATGCTCTCTAATTGCGAAATTTCAGTTTAGGATTAACATCTGGATCAGAAGTGGATAATGGATTTTAATGTACAAACTTTGCTAATCAATTCATTATTTTTGTATTTTTCATTTTCTCTGTTTGTTTTTTTTACTTTTTTCTTGTTTTTTCTCTTTTTTTTGTTTTGCTCAAATCAATTATATTTTTTCGATAAAAAAACCTATTTATTTGTTTATTTATTTTACAGAAGATATTGTAAAAATTAATTGTTCTGTATTCTATAGTCTTATGGCCAGATAATGTTACTGTTTCATTGGCTCCTTCTTGTTATTCTTAAGGGACCTAGTCCCAGAATAAAGTTCTTTTATCTATCTATCTATATATATGTATGTATTTTTTTTTTTACCTAATAATACCTCCACTTTTAAACTTTTAAGCTCCACTCACTATTACAATTGTTTTAATAGAATTTCCCATGTGAGATTAATGATTTGCCTCTTTATTTACAAAAGCAACAGCAGCCATGGTAAAAAAAATATATTAAGTTTTCTTAATATTATTTTTTTACATCCACGTTACCACGATTTTTTAACTAAGCATTCGTACCTAGAATGAGTATAAGATGTAGAATAATTATAGTCTGCCGTTTCCTACAATTATTCGAGATTCATGTTAACCGACGATTTCTTAAACAATATTTCAGGAAATGCATTGTTTTTGACGGTTAAGAAATGGCTACGTATGATCCGATGTTCCGTGTTAACCGAGTTCGTGTTAATGTGGGGTTGCTCTATTCAACTCTTTTTACTATTTCAGGTTTCTGATTTTTTGGAGGTGAACATTCTTAATTATGTAAAGTACTTACGAATTCGAAATATCAGGTGGAAAACTAGTTTCATTCTCCGTAGGAAAGTTGAGTTATCAGTCTGCAACATGTCGTTGAGGTTGATTATCTCATATGGCGATTCAGGTAATATGGAATACCAATTAGTATTAAATAATAATTATTTATGACTCCATAGATATAGAAAAACAAAAAAAGAAGTTTGAAGAGGAAGTCTTTAGAGGAGGCTGAAGAAAACCAGGGTCTCCCCATTCCTATTATAGAATGCTCGCCTGATCCATATTACCTTGCATAAGATTCTTTTATTTTGTTACTTAAAATTCGATTTATGAACCTTCTTTTTTTTAACATAATATTACTTCAATTTAATTAGGACCACTTGTATATAACTATATTGTATTTAAACCCTAAGGGATTACATCTCTTATATTTATTTATTGACTCCATCACGTTTCTTATTTCTATTTTTTAAAGATGTCTTTATTTTTATTGTCATCACAAAAGTAGAGTCATTTAGTTCAATTACTCTTTATTTCTACAACTTTTTTTTTTTTTTAGGTAATTTCATTTCATAAAATAAGTAATACATTTATTTATTTATTACAGCCAATACAGAACAATTTTTCAATTTTGAATCAGAGAAGTTTTATAAATCCAAATAGCCTACAGTAAGTAACTAAACTGTTAAGACAGAGAACCACGAAAATTTTGATTGCCCCCTTGGTCGGGTGAATTGTCTCGTTACCATCTTCCTCTGCAATTAAGAGATTCAATTCCCTTCAAAATTCAGCTGTTGGGGAAGTCTCGCGGAAATTCATTGCGGCAATAATCACTGATTCCATTATATTCTTCTCCTCTCTACCTTCTTTATTGTCATCATCTGCGGCTTAGATCTCTTCGATCGCCTTCGTGGAATTTTCTTATAAGGGTTTAGGAGACGAAAATCATTCGAACACATTTAAAGACAAATATTCCACAATTGCTTTCATGACTTCTTGTAAGGTAAAAGTTTCGACAAGAGATAAGGTTTAATTTCTTCTTTTTTTCATCCCGCAATATGTAAAATATTACAATGATTTTTATATGTAGACGAGAAGAAGTTTATTGTTACTGCAGTATTAATATTACATGGAGTGAAATATGCTTAATGATTTTATTCAAGAATATAAGCTAAAAGTAAATTTATTATTAAACTGCTTGAATGAAAAAAGAAAAATTGACTATTTACAAAAAATATTAATTTTAGACAAATAAGGCTTCTAATTTTAATCTGCTTGGTATTCATTGTTTTCGGGACGCGTGAACGTTTTCTGGAAGCACTGCGCAAACCAAAATTCTATATTACTTAATACTACTGTGCCACTTAGAAGGAAGCAGTGAAGGAGTCGAGTTAGTTAAAAGTTTTGAATTTTGCGGTATTTTCTATGAAATTTTCTTTATGGAGCGGTGTGATCTTCCGCGGTATTCAATTTTAAAATTTGGCTTAGTTCTTAGTGAATGCTGAGTTTTAAATTTCTATCCAATTAATTACGTGCAGGTGAAAATATTTCTGGAAAATCGATAATAAAAGCCATCTAATTTAAAATCGTTTGATGATATTTTTTTTTCTTTTTTTAATAAAAATATTTTCCTGTCTTTTTTTTCTTTCGGTAACAGCAATATTAAGGGAGGTCTTCCATTATTTTTTATATATAGATTTTCTCAGTCGATCGCAGAACCTATTTGGCCTAATAGCCTTGATAAAAAACCCGGTTTGCAGCGTTACAATAAATTACATTATTGGTATCTAAGCATACTCTGCCTAAAATGATGAAGAAATGCGCACTACTGTAGTGTAAATAGTTGCTAGGGACTTGTAGACGTGGCTAATTAAGAATTGAACTTAAGTTGTTACTGAGACACATTATGGTTAACACTCAGTTCTAAGCGCATGATTTATCTCCTCCATCACTTCAGGTAATCATTTGAGGCACAAGTAGAGATAGGTACCTAGATCAAGGGGCAGGTTCGAACCCTACAAGTATCCGTTCAATTTAGAAAGATGCAACGATGATGTTAAGTGGCTACATCGCTCTCCGCCAGTAGGTACTTTACCAATATGACTTAAATGTAAAATGAGAACAATATTTTCCTTATGAAAAAGGTTTAGAATAATTTAGAAGACAAATTTTTTAAATATATATCTCTACCAATTCTGCCAGTTCACTGACTATGAAAACCGCACCGAGCAATTCAACTAGCTGAACAAACAGGGAAGCAGCCATAGGAGAATTAGGATAAGACGCAAAGTAGTTTACAACTAGATCAACCAGTTGGAGAACTTCGTCCAGCGGCTGAAGCGAATTTCACTTAAAGCTCGACTTGAAGCGATGTCACGGGCAGATAGGTGATGCAGGACCTGTACCAGTAAGTGCCAGAGACTTTTCAGCTGTTTAGCTTGGTATTTAGTAAGTTTGAAGTTATTTTAAATCAATCAAAATATATCTTAACCTCAAAAATTAATTTTAATCAGTAAATAGAAAGTAAAAAGGCCATTCGGTCACCAAGATTTTTATTTTATTTTACATTATATCGAGGTTTCGGCCATCTTGAACCATTCTCAAGTCTGAAAGAACACATTTGTTTAGTCGATCTTCATTAGCATAATATATTTTTTCTTATATAATTATTAAAATATTTATTTCATTTTAAAATTTATTAATAAAAATAAAAACCAATTATCTCGAAATACCCCCTCCATCCGATATTTCATAAACACAAACCAACCCCGCCACTTATCTTTCTCCACTCCTAATTTCGGACAGTCAGGCTTCAATCAGCACCCCATACGGATGCATTGATTTAATAAGAATAATTTATATAACATGAAAATATTTAATAAAATTTACAGCAATAAACTTAAATAGATTAATTATGTGTTATAATATTTTACTATAGGAAGAAAGTAAAAAAAATGGAAGGAAATAGTACATTGTTGACGCTTGTTTTACAAATAAACAATTAAATGAAGTAAGTTTTACATGGTAGGTATTTTAAAATGAAATAAATGTTTTAATAATTATATAAGAAGAAACATATTATGTTAATGAAAATTGACTAAACAAGAGTGTTCTTTCAGGCTTGAGAATGGCCCAAGATGGCCGAAACGTCGATATAATGTAAAATAAAATAAAAAATTTGGTGACCGAATGGCCTTTTTACTTTCTATTTACTGGTCTGATAAAATGGAACCAAAAATTAATAAACCACCTAGAAGATTAATTTTAATGATAAAATACTAAATCAGAAAGAGTATTGTAGCTCACTATGCTATTTGTGTGTGTGTATATATACATATATATATATATATATATATATATATATATATATATATATATATATATATATATATATATATATATATATATATATATATTATATATTAATATAATATATTATATTAAAGCCAACATTTTTATTTGTTAAAGCCAACATTTTTATTTGTTTAAAGCCAACATTTTTATTTGTTTAAAGCCAACATTTATCCATCCCTATAAAAATGTTTTTTTAAATTTCACATGGAGCGGCATTCTTAAAGTTCATCATGCCTCAGGTTCTCTCCATCGAGGCATTACTCTTTTTGGAAGATGGTAGATGTTGAAGCTTGAATTCGACATTGCCTGCATTTTGTCAGCGTGTCGTTTGAAGTAGTTGTTTTCTAAGTCTGCTGGATTTTGGTTTTCTTATGATTTCTCCATGGAGATAGGGCTTAGAAAATGGTTTGAATTTGTTGCTGATTTAGCTAAATATTCGGCAAGAAGAAGCAATCAGCATGATTGAAGAGGAGGTTCGCCACACTCTAAGTATAGACTGTCCACTGGAGATGCTTTAAGCTCCTATGCAAATCCTTATAGCTTCATTATGGACTGTGTCAAGCATTTTTAATATTCTTTTGTTGTGATGGAAATAATCGGATGAAAAATAAAATAAAAGTGGTTCGCGAGTTATACATTTGACATAACTACTAGTTATTTTGTTTTTAAGTTTTTTTTTTTATTTTCCAAATAAACAAAAACATTTTTTTTATTCTTCATCATTATGTTTTTACAAAACTAGAGAAATCATAGGATTCATTGGTTTGGGGAGGAAAAATAAACTAGGATATTAGACGTATCTTTCTTTGGCTTTCTATTAATAGAGCCACAAATCTTAATTTTGCTAGTGAAATATCTAATCGACCAGTCCCTCTTTAGCTACGTATCTAAGTAACAGCTGTACGTAGAGGTCTGGAACTTACATATAGTAAAAATGAATGTATTACGTAAGTACAACTATAACAAACTCAAAGCCAAGATAAATATGTGTTTAAAAAAGCAAAGTAAGTTCATTTATTTAAGAAATTAATTAAAGGATATCATCCAAATAACCGAAAACAAAGTATACTATCAGAGATGAGAAATATAAAAAAATAAAATTAGTATATTTTGAGTATTTTTGGGCTCTCTGATACTATACGCTCTCCTTTCATCTCTTTAAGAAAAATCTATATTTCAACTTAATTGACGGACCATTCTTTGATCGGCTTCTACAAAGGCTCCATTATTTCCAGCCGCCCATCAATAAATAATATGGATAATTAATATTTTTTCGTCGTACTTAATGACCGAGATCCCTTCCTAATGATCCATTTTTTTTCCGGTTAAGAGTATCCTTCTCCGATGTAGATGTAGGGTCATCATCGTGATGAAAATAATTAGTTGGAACTTATACACGAAATATTGGGAACAATACTATTGTTTCCTATTTTATTCAATAATAATAATAATAATAAAACAATCGATAAAAATGGAAGCAAATCGACATTGAGTTCTTTGAAAATGGTGTAATTAGCTCTAAGTAAAGTTTAAACTAGCCGAGGCTCAATCGAATTTTAGTGGATACTTTATAATATAAATATTGCTAAACAAAATAATAATGAAGAAATATTACAAAAATAAACAATAAATGATAGGTTGAGCAATAAATTAGTTTTATATTCTACATGTTTACATTCATAAATGCTTATATTTAAATGTCTATAATAAATTATATCAAGTAATTTATAAATGACCAATGGCACTCTAGAGTAGAGGCGATAACAAATAAAATATACCTGCACCACTACAGCCCATGAAGGATCTTGGGTTCAGTTCTTGATTAAGAACAACATTGTTTCTAGGCCAACGGTTATACAAGGATACTTCCTTGCAAATTACCATTTGGCCTTGATCACGCTTAACCGCAAGGTTTTTCCACCAATAAAGGATACCCACTTTAAAGAGACTGGGTGAGCCTCATGAGGACTTCCTGTGGGGTAAGGACCCCCTAACCACAGGGTCGATCCACGGTTGATAACCAAATAAATAATTATCTGTCACAGCCAGCCTTACCACTGAGCTACTCCACTCCTCTAAAAGAAATTATACAATTTAATCCTAGAATACTAATCTACGAAAATTTTGCTCATAGAGTATAGAGAAACGTATGCCGCAATTTTGGAGCTTTCGCTAGCGCCATCTGCACATATTCTTCTCTCATTTAGTAGTGTTCGAGACGCTGTCAAGGTCGTATATATATATATATATATATATATATATATATATATATATATATATATATATAAGTATATTTATAAGTATGTATTATCAGTTAAAGAAAACGTAAGTTTTCACTGTCTTTAACTCTAGTTTTAGTGGAGTAAGAAATAAGATACTATGCTTCGTAGCCAATAAATTCGACTTTACAAAATATTCAATTATATTTATAAATGTTTAACACTTTTTTTAATGATTAAGTGTTTTTTTTTAATTTACAGACAAAAAACACACATAAAAACAAAATAGTAAATGTAGGAGGATCTCTAGCTTGGATTACGTCAGCGTCACAAAAGATCAACAGAATATGAGTGATGAAATTGACACATAGCAAAAATAATCCAAAACTAAAATTCTTCCACAAACTCTTTATTTTTTTATTTATCACATGTATTATATCACAGATACATTTTTCCATCAGATCATCATATGTAGGTATCTCTTAAAATAAAATGTTTATATAATTACAATCTCTTCACAGAAAAACAAGCTAATATTTAAAATGAGGTAATTAATATTATCATTAGTAACATATAATAAACAAATTACACAAACTGTATATTAATATTGATACGCTTCCAACGAAGAGGCATGTAGTGGCGTGTTACACTAACGGAGTCCAGAATTAAACTCTTGGGAAAATTAATATGCAGAATGCTTTCGATGTCTCTTTGATATAGCAAATACTGGTGCCCTGCTAGCAGTAATTACACTGCTCAATTACCATGATTTCAATTAACTACTGCTGCAGTTTTACTCAGTTATCTTTACATATTTTGGCTGAGTTTTAGTATTAAGAATAAGGCATCCGACTCATTAGGTAGCTCGACGATGATTCAGTTCTTCTTCAGAGGCAGTGCCGGATTAACATCATAGGGAATGTAGACAACTACCTATGTGCCACAAGTCTCTTAGGAATCTCGTGGCCCGGGAGAAAAATAAGTTGAAGTAGTTTTAATTTGCTATACAAAGATTGTAATTGGCACTGCAAAGCTAATATGGCACTAATTTGGTACTAAGCTAAAATGGTACTAATTTCATCTCTAAAATAAAATTCAATTTCACTATCAGTCACCGACAATACCTCCCACAGCATTACTCGGCAATGTGCCAGGGGCGGAAGATTAATAAGTAAACTAATACGTAGGTAACGAATAAGCGGCCGCTTATAACAAAGGTTCCCATAGTCTTAAAATATCTTTAGTTAAAATGTTTGGAACTGAACGAAAACCCTCCTGTTAACTGATGTCCACTAACTTGAAAATTTCTTTTGGAGGAATTCTCGGAATATTCACCGCTTAGCATAGGATGGTTAAGCGGTAAGAGGACCAAACGTCTACCTAAAGCCCCAACTTGTCTTGAACCGCTCCCGAATGTTTCAATATAATTTCACAACGCATCCCAAATTAATTCCACGCACTTTCATTATTTAGGAAGGGGACGCTGATTACTTTTGCAGTAAAAAGAATACTGGGAAAATCTCCACCTCGTAGAATTGTACTCGCGAACAATATACTGTGAGCGTTCAAGCAAAAGCAAGTCCAAAGCTTTAACAAATTTGTATTTTACATTCACGGTGTATTTCTTCACTTAGCGAGCCAAAGAGGTCAAATATGTAAAACTCTTATAAATAAAATAAAATTATAGGGAATTTAATGTTTTGAAACATGATTTAATATTTGACTATTTTTAAAACGATTTTCTGCCTGATAATGATCATGCCGAACAGCTAAATTAATCGAAAAATAAATAATTATATTAGCTTATTTTCTTTATACGAGGATTGCAAAAATTGTATTATATAACAATCATTATCATTGTCTATGAATAAACGACATTCATTTTATTAAATGTTACGTTCCTAATCTACCTACAAAATTGATTTATTATTATAAAACCTGTAATGAAGTGAACAGAGTCAAGAGGATGGACTCCATCATAAATTAGATATTAACTCTTTACTTTACTTCTTGTGCCTCTATTTTTGTTTATTTGATAAAATGTATGGCATTGAAAAGGGAGAGAGGCCCCGAGATTTGCTTAGCCTAGAGGCTCCTACAAGGCTTAGCACAAGTTGACCGTCGTGAGGAAGATTTCTTTTACCCAACTGATGAGGTGTCGTTACTATAGCAATCCTGCTTAGTATGAGAGGAACCGCAGGTACAATTGGTACACATAATCGGTTGGCACGCCGCTGGTGCGATGCCACCTTCCGAGGGATTAGGCCTGAAGACCGAATCCCGACTACTCACAACGATATAATGATGGGTCCACGGAGGCTAGAGGCTCAACGCAATGTGACACTATTAGGTAGCTGTACAGGTACCGGTTATCGCCTAAGCCCAACTATCTTCAGGATGGACACGGTTTGCCGCCCCAAATAACATGGTTCGACCTCCTTCACTGAGGGATTTCGATATAAAGACCTTGAATCCTCTTTAGGCGACTTCTGACTTGGGCAGAGTGCTGTACCCAGCAGTTTACACGCTGCGATCTGTCGAGACCCGCTTCAAAATACACAAGTAGTAAATATTATTTTATTTATATTAATTTTTTGGTAAGAGTATTCTTCTGGTGATCTTCACCCTCCGTGGGATGAAATTATTTCATTTCGATAATTGGCAAATAAAAACAATAACTATTTATTTTTATATAATTATTATTTATTGATTTATATAAATAAATAATATATATATATATATATATATATATATATATATATATATATATATATATATATATATATATATATCATAAACAAATATTTTATATATCCGGAATTCAACCATCTTAGTATATTGAAACTGGAACCAAACCTATAAATGTCATACCAGAGCCAAGATATCGATCAAGCAAGGGTGACAGACGAACAGAAGTATCATAACTTGTTATTAATGATAGTAGCACAATAGGTAATGACACAACGGAAGAAGACAAATACCTTCCACTTTCCACCTCCCACCTCACCATTAGCGGCCGAACGTTAGCACATACAGGACTTCTTTGTTCACTAATGACCCCAGGCACACTTCACTGGCCCTTGGTCTCCCCTTTATTGTTTTAGTTTGAATTGTTACGGTAGCATGTGCTCGCTATATGAACCGGCATTAAAATTATTCAGTGAAATTTGAATGAGCATTGATTTTGACAAATAAATAAATAATATAATAAAATAAATCAGTACTGCGCAGGCATCGAAGTATTTGAGAGATAAAACCACTGGTAGAGATGCCGTATTCTCGACCGTAATAATATAAAATAATTTTTTTCAATAATTAACAGTCTCTCTTCGTTAGTAGTAATAAAAAATAGCTACATATAAACTATGAAAGCTTTTGATAATCAACTATAGGAAAAAAAACGAGAAATATTTTACCAAGTTCAAAACAAATCATCGGAAATAATAATGCAGAAATATCATTTACCGTAAAGCTAAAGATTTTATAAAAATTAATATCTAACATGTAAATCCGTCAAAGGTTATGGAGAGTGACGAAAAACTTTAGAGATTGCTTTGGTTAATAGTTTCTGCTTTTAATATTATTTAATAGAAACTAAATGGAAATTTCACTAGCCCTAATTGAGTAGTCATAGATTCCATCCTATAAAATATGATGGAAAGTGAAAAATGAATGTGAAAAAGTGAAAGTGTGATGCGTGAACCTCACCAGTTCTTTTTTATTTTTTAATAATATTCTGACTCCTCAACTAGTTTACCTAAAATTCCATTGAAAAAATCTTCTTGCTAAGAAGAACCAGCAGAGGCTTAAGAATAGGAAACGATATTTTATTTTAAAGGCGTAAAAAATACATAAATAAACACCTTAATATTGCTTGTTTATAAACTTAAAGTATAAGAAAATATAATTCAGTCTAGCTCTGTAGTTAAAATGATAAATGCAAATAATAATTAGATATAACCAATATATATATATACAAGCGAAATTGTTTTATGTCTTCCAGTGGATTGACTTAATTAAATAGCTTTTTATATTTATATTTAAGTTCAATCACGTTGTAGTTTGATTCAAGCTCATATTTGAAGTAATACTAAACATTGCTTGAGACAATATTGCTTTAAGGATAACCATTTATTTTATATTAGCTATAATTTAAATAATTGTAATATTAGGAAAAAATAAGACTTGCATTAAAGAGATGAAGACTAATTCATTTTACAAAGCAACAACGCAAAAAGGTCAGAATGATCCTTTCACCTTAACTCTATTAATAACGAAAAGTACGCCTCCTTGACATTTATAGACAATGACGATAGAAAAAATGGAAATAAGAGAGCAACACTAAAAACAAAAACCATCGTGGAGTTGTTTGACAGCTGAGTTAGAGGGATGAAGGGTGAAAGTGTCGGTGCAGCGCCAGTGGCATGGTTTTTTTTCAGTTTACTTCATTTTATAATGTCCTAAAACAAACAAAGGACCTAACACGGTGTGATAAAAACATTAGGCCTTAAAATTCACTTCACCGCATCCATTTTTTTATTATTTCCTTGAGTTGAATCCATCTTTCATCATTTATTAAAATAAACTTTATTAAAACGGAATTTTTAATCTTCACTTAGATATTTCCATTTTTTGGCCTCCTTCGAGGATGGCGGCTGGGTGACCACTGGGCCCATTCAAGTTACACCAGTGAGTGCTAGTTTAGTCCACCATCACCACCAATTACGAATAAGAATGAGCAATTGCAAAACTTATAAATAATTAATAAATATAAATATAAGAAAATAAATAAAAAAATTGTTTGGCATAATTCGTATTACAACTTCGTGAAACATAGATATTTAATTAATATAATATTAATATAAAAAATATGTAATAACGATAAAAATCGGTATGAAATGTAATACTGCTTATGGTTGTGATTCGCATATTTATTTTTTAATTTTTAAGAAAAGAATATTAAAAAAAAAATAATTCTCAAAACATCAGAAAAAAAAAATTAAAATTAAATAAGCATCACAGATCCGATACATTATTAAAATAAAATTTAACTTATTCACAAAACGATTAAAATGTATGTAAACATTTATTTAAGAGTATTTGTTTGAATTTTCAAGTATATTTTTCAAGATTTAAATATATTTGTGCACATATGAAACCAGAATTGAGAAAAAAAATTAAATTAAAGACCTCTTGAGGTAGCAGGTAGTTGAAGAAGAACATTAAGGTGTACGCAGGACTTAAGCTTTATTTTTTTCGAGTTTAATCACTCACAAAAAGTCATCACTTCTAACCTCTGTTTTATAATTCAGCAACTATATTAATAATTAGATTATTATGATAAATTGGTTATAACAGACAAACCAAATCTCAGCAGTAATGAAGCAAATAATTTCAATGTATACTACCATAAGCGGAATTAGAACTTATCGTTGCCGCTACAGTTTTAGAGCCGAAACCTCTTAGAGACCCGCCGCAACCTGATCTAGAAGAGTAACAAGTTGTGATCCGCGTTAAGTTTGTCACCGATAATGGGTTCAGTTAGTTGCGACTTGTCTCCTAGCAATAACACCAATCTCTCCCCAATCCCTCTCTCCCACTACCTCCAGTTGGAGCACTAACTTACTGAAAAGGAATTAACGACAGAGCAAGTTCGCAGGACACGGGGGGGAAAGGTTTTTCTATAGGGTTCCTAATTTGACACAACTTCGATCCGATTAAAAGTTCTATTTTAAGGAATCAATCTCGTAAGTTATTACTGAGCGAAGTAATTAGATAGCAAGAGAATTAATTATCTCATCGTTAATCAGGTTAGTTCAGTAAGTAATATATTTTATATAATGCTGTTAATAACATGGCTATTTTACAGACAGGTAAATTGATAAAAAGATTAAATTTTATCCGACTATCGCCATTCAGAAAACTATTATTTATTGTGTATTTTCATTCACTTTAAACTAACTCTCCTAATATTGAGAAAATTATTGAAAGAAATCTTCAAACTAATAGTCTGCTTTGGTTTTTTTATATAACGGAATCGAGTACAGTTGTTTCACGGTGTTTTAAGTCAATTGTTTTCGATGAGAAGGAGTGTCAATATTATCAGTTTATGAATGACTACTTCCAAACAAAACATATTCACCGCATTATTGACAAAAATAATTTATATTGTATTTAATGATTAAAATTACACTATTGAGAACATTGTATTTAATGATTAAAATTTTGTATTTAATGATTAGAATTAAAACATTATCAATCCGTAAAATGCTAAACATATTATATCAGATTGCCTAATAATATAATGTAATAAAGAAGAGTATTCATGACATAAAAGAACGCACAAAAAAGAAATAGAGCTTTTGTTTACCCATAAAGTGCTCTGAATAGTTTCGTTAAAAGATGGTATTTCCAAAGAGGTTCAAACAACTAGGCCACGTGTCAGAAATTCGATATCCTTGATATGGGAGTTCTAGTTCCCAGAAGTAATCCAACCAGCCTCAGCGCTTTCTCTGCTTGATATAAAAGGCACCATGATATAATAATTAGATCCATAAACATTCCTTTTGCTGAATATGAATAAAACGAAGGGATTAAGAATTAGTATCTTGCCCCAAATTATGCTTAATCATAATAAAAGGCTTTGCGAACCCGAATGTTCTAGGCCGACACCACCAATCGACGCTTACATCCTCCTTTCCAATTCTGCATAGTCAGCCTTAACACAATCATGCCCACATACCTCTCGGTCTACTCCTCGGACGTTTTACCCTCAATTCAGCAGTAACTAACTTTTTACTCATTCGTTCGTTTCTGCAGTTCCCCGTAATTCCGCATTTTCTAGTATCCAAAATTTCCCGGTGGAATCATCCTTCAACGCAGGATCGTAGCAAGAAGTACTGAGGTCCGGAATGAAACCCTTTCGCCTCATGGGAGAAAAAGGTATATAGGAAAACAATTTTCGCATTTCTTAAATTTTATAAATGTATTCATTGTTCAAGTAAATGCAATCGAGTGGCTGGTTGGCGTAAGGGAGATGTGGCATAAGGGGGAGGTTGGCCAACTTTTCTTATTCTCACCATCAGAGGCTATGGAATGAATGCCATCTTCCCACCATACAGTTATACTCTACAGTTAGGTATTACAAAGTTTTCATTGTCGTGTGAGCTCCCATGGAAGAGTGGTTTACGAATGTTTGTTTTTCACCTTGTAAGTAAAATTTTCTTCAGTTTTCTTTTTCTCCTACAGCATTCGCGTGTCGAGCAATTCTTCCATTATCTGTCACATATTACTCACTTTTCCATTATGATTATTGTAATGTTAAACTCCTAAATTTTTGCTTTTCTGAACTTTGGTAGTCATATTTATTTTGAAATCCAGTTCGGTGGTGGTTGGCCAACATGTTTGCAATGTGAATATTGATGTGATATTATAGTCATATATGATGCGATCTTATTATTGTTATATTATTGTGAAAATAGTGATAGAAAGAATATTGTAAAAATAAAAAAAAAAAAATAAAAAGAAATGGAGAAATGGCCTTCCTAAAGCGTGCAAAAAGAAATGTTCAGAAATTGAATTTGTTTTATTTTTTAAAATGCTTGTTCGCAGTTGTTTTTCAGTCTATTATGAGAGTTCTTCTATTTTTTAACAACCAACCCCAGGGTGAGGGTTTGTAGGCACACCTCGACTTTTTTACTTTGAGGTACTCCTGAGAACTCAGCACTTCATATGAAGGTCTGAAAAAAAATGTTATAAAGCCTCATTGATGTAGTATTCAAGGAGACAAAAGTTGAATTGTACACATGTTAACTTCATTATTTTAAAAATAAATATGGCACAAACACGAGAAAAAAAAAATCAGAATTATGAAAACCCAAGTTAAATAAAATAATCAACAAATTAACATGTTTAATATTTTATTTGTTTTGCGATACAAAACATAAGTTTGTTAACATAATTTTTTTTGGAAAAGTTTGGGTCCCAAATTTCTAAAGTTGGCCTTGCGGGAGATTACAATGCCAGACGCATGTCCAGGCAGTGGATCACAACGTGAGTGCATCATGAATTAATCAAAGCATGAAACTGTATGTCCTACTTACGTCGCTCAACTTGCAAGACATCTCCTCACATAATAATACATCTGTCCTAAAATCTCAAATTTTTGGCTTCTTCCTCTTTTTATTACACAATATTATTATTCCGATTACTTTTTGAAATCTTAGAAAGAAGAAACATTTCAAGGAAAGAATAAAAATATCGAACCTGAAGAATTTGGGACCCCTTAAGCTTCGGGAACAGGAGAAAATTGCCTCCTCTCCACTTTTCTACACCCCTGTTTCTGCGGGTCAAGTATTTTACGTAAATCTTTATTTTCGAAGACCGCAAGGCGTTTTTCTTCCATTCCACAACAACCACGTCTCTCACACATAAAGAACAGAAGGAAAGTTTTTTTCTTTTCATTTTGATTTTTTTTTTATTCATATAATCGTATTCTGTTAGTTAAGTAAATATAATAGTTTTTTAAATTTTAACTTTAAGGTTTCTGGATACACAATCGTGGATACCACAAATTAAGCTTACTTCCATCAACTCTAATTCTTCTAAAAAGGAATTTTATCTTCAGCTACCTGCTTTAATTGGAAGTGTGTACAACTCCTATAATAAGTAACATGATAATACAAAGACAATATGTATTGCTTGTTCAGAAAATTAATCGTCTCAGAGATATAGTAACTGGAAAACACTGTTTATTAAAATACATTAAGAATTTCTGATTGAGAATCAGAAATTATAACTGTTTGCATCTGTTTTTGTTTTAATGTTTTACAAATTATTTTATTTGCTTATTTTATATTTCCAATTACAACGCTTATTAATAGCATTTGAAATAAAACCCTATTTGATTTATTTCACGCAATAACACCATTTTGTTCCACCGAGACTTGTTTCGCAAGTGACTTGTGAATTGTTGGGCTAATGAGACCCCAAACCGACACGTGGTGGGGGAGGAGTGGCAAGTGCAAGAGTTTGGGAAAAATTAAATATCAAAAGAAGTAGTAACAGGTCACTAGAGGAGCAAATTTGAGCACTTGAGACTCAAACACGTGAACAATGAGAAGGGCAAGTATGCTGGTACAGCTGGAATCTGCTCATTAGCGCCATCTTGTGTTACTTTGTCATACTAATGAGAGCACTTGTATTCCGAGCCTGTAGATAGCGCTATCTACAAAGTCTCCTAAATTTTCTTTAGTTCCTACCCTTCACCTCAACCCCGCACTTCACTCATATAGCGTAATGGGTGGAATTTATTTCACCAAACTACATTAATTTATAAACGATATCATGCGTAAATATATTTCCCTTATAATACAATATTTTTTAAAAAATCTCGATTTCGTTACGCAATTAAAAATTAATTCGTTAGGAACATTGATATGAAAAAAATGACACGCAAACATGCAGTTGAAATAATGAAAAAGATATAGAACAGACATAATGATACATAATAATTTGTAAGAGATGTATATAATTGATTGGGAGTCTACTACTACATACGTCACATATATCTGACGTCAGAGTTAAACTGTTTAAGTCCAATTTTGCCATTTATTATCGTATATATTAATTTATTATCGTATATTGTCTAGTATGAGAAACTAAAATGGTAATAAGATATGCAACATACAAATATATAGATTGCCCACTATCCAAAACTAGAATCTGAAACTTCTCTTTGCTGTCCAAAGAAACTTTGAAAACGATACATACGACAGTTTACCTCGAATGTACGGATATATACACGTAAGTATTATACATAAATCAATATAACATAATATATATATATATATATATATATATATATATATATATATATATATATATATATATATATATATATATATATATATAATTATTATTATATTAATCAAAATTATGTGAAGTAAGGAGCCCTTTCTTCTGAGCACGGATTCGAGTCCAGCTGTGGCACATAATTATTTGTTCAACCATATCGACCCTGTGATTTCGGGAGACCCACCTGGGGCTCACTCAGCCTCTATAAAGTGGGTACACTTAACTGAAAGAAAAACCTGGGTGTTTTTGCTCCAACTAATGCAAGATTAGTGCCTCCTTACTAAGTTCTGAACCGAAGATCCTTCATGGATTGTAGTGTTACAGTTTTTTTTTTTATATGTAAACATTTATCTATAACATATTTATGTGTTGTTTTTTAAAAAAATACTTCATCCTGTCTCTTATATATTACTTTTTTATTTAATCATATTTAATTATACATTCTACTTACACGCCACAGAAAGCAATTTCTTTACAAGGAAGTAAAATAATCAGTTAAAAACAAACTTTAGAGAAGAGGATATCTCATTTAAAATATAGAAGACCTCACAAAAACGTTAATTTAAACTTCGATACGTACCTTAAAATATAATTGTTACAATAAAAGAAATGATTTCACAAATAAATTATATTAATCTGCATACAGTTAATAAACACTGTCATTGGGGGCTGCGGAAACAAAGGAATCGGTAGTTCATTTGCGTATCATTTTAATCGCACGACATATTTACTTATTGCATTTTTGTAATAATGAATGATAATGAATATATATATATATATATATATATATATATATATATATATATATATATATATATATATATATAATGAATTTTGATAAATACTTTTTTTTTTAAATAATTAAAAGAAAATAGTTTGTTTTCATTCTCTGTCTGTTAGGGAACCTCTTCCTCCTAAGTCATAGAACAGATCGAGACATAGGCTCGTTCAGAATTGTAAATGATGCAGAAAGTATTGAAAAAAAAAACTTCGGAAGTCCAGACTTGGACAGTCACAGTACGATCCTCTGCATAAGAATACTTGAGTAAATTAAAAACGATGCTCAGTGACTTGTGCACATTCGGTTATTTAGGCATATGGAAGTCTCGCCTTAAACTATTTTCCTAAACCCAGTTCAATACAATTTTTTAGGCCAGGTTCATCAAATCTTTCATTTTTCATACATTTTTAAAAAAGAAAATGTATAAAAAGAATTGAACCTTTTAAAAGCATTCATTTTATACCATCAGATATACATCGGACATTCACTCACGGATACCTAATGAAAGGTCTGGAACCACCATTTTGTAAAACATGCAACACATCTCTGACCCTGAACCACATTGTAATAACAAAAGTAAGTACACTCTGACACCAGAAAAAAACATAGTCTACCCAGGAACACCGCCATAGGGAAGATAACACAAAAAGTTGGGAAATTTTTGTCAGATTTGACGGCAAAAATTGTGGTACAACATTTTACTTAAAAATTTACTAACTCTTAAAACCAGGATCAATATAACCTTAACCTATTAAGTTAAGAAATTGGGATTTTAAGTTGACTTTTAATACAAAAAAAATATTGTTGTCTAGTGTCAACATTTGCAAAAGGTAAGTAAAAAGTTCAAATAAAACAGGCTTGCGGAAAATTAAAATATTTCATAATATAGTTGGGAAATTAAAACTTTAATTAAAGTTAATATTATGAAAATTAAAGTTGGTCGATCCGGTCAAAATGGTTGTAAAAATTTTACAGTAGATGTAGATTTTGCTACCTCCAATAAATTGTTGTAGAAAAGACACTGAGCCTACAATCTACTATGAAGTGAACATCAATAATATCATTGAATTCATAAATATTGTAAAATTATTCATGTAATTTAATTATTGTATCCATTATTTTAAAAATTGTACCACTGTACATAATTTACATATTCAAAATTTAATGATCAATTAAGCTACTAATGAACCACATAGATAGATGCGGAATGTTATAAAAGAAATAAATAAGTAATAAATCTTTTATTAGAAATACAAAATTTTATAAAAAATTCCACTACAAACTTTGGAATATTAATCTTATTGAGGTTTTCTGGTTATGAAGCATAATTTATTGCTGAGTTTGATATGTTTAAAATATCTTTTGAAAAATCAATAAATATAAATGTTAATTGAAATTAAGAAGATGGACGACCATCAGATTATAAAGTCCCTTGATGATGTTTTAAATTTTTCTAATTTATTTAGAGATGCAATTCACTCCAATAAATTTTAGTGAAAGATACTGACGGTATCGTAAAAGTTAATTATGAATTAACTGTTTCTGGCACCAGTCCAAATCGTGGCGCTATAAAAAATAAAAATCTCATCACACGAACTTACTCAGAGTCAGATACAGTGTCACGCAGAACTAAGTGAATATTTCAGGAGTATGGGGCCATAAAGGGGAGGAATTGTCGCCATTGGCAGTTGGACGTTACTGTCGCATAATGTCGCTTTGATGGAACTTTTATTACCGGCTATGTCATTGCATCATGTTAATGCTCGATAAATCTTTTTATTGCGGTTCTATAATAAAATATCCTCTGCTCCACGCATAAAATGAACAGCAATAGGATCAATTTTATTGATATACATGCACAATAAAACGATTTGTTTCTATATAAATCATAAAAATAAATATCGTTTAAAAGCAAATGTCATTTATTAATGCAGATTGTTTTTCGCTTTTTCATGTATGTTGAAAACAAAGATTATTATAAAAATAACCTCCATTTATTATTTTATTTAATATTTTAATTTTTTTTTTAATTTCACTTTCCAACAGTCAATGAATAATAATGTGCAATATGAAATAATTAATAAATATAATATAAATACTATATATTTATACTGATAGCCATTTTTTGGGAGGAAAGGAGATTACGATTTTATACGCATGGTAGATTATACCCCCAAAAAATATTAATATATAAATTTTTTTTTGGACCTAGTGACTGAATGAGCTATGCATATATAAAAAGCCTTGCCGAAGCAGACCCTTTTTCTGGGATTGGAAAAGCCCTTAAAAGATGCCTTACGAAACCAAATATGAGCTCCTCGGAGTTTTCACAAGGAATTTCTGCAATTTAGAAAAATACATCCTGTATGAATGTAATGTTTGCGTCAATAAATATTTAACGGGTGATAAAATCACTCAAGAATAAAGGAGAAGATCATGACTAACTAAAATATCTCTAACTTTAAATTATTTCGAAAAATTTGAAACAATATGGAAGGGTGTTAGAACTTGTCAGATGTGTTTAACTTATCAGATGTTTAAATATAATAAATAATATAAGCAATGGAATAATGAAGACTTAAAGGCAATATTGAAAACTTAAAAAATACAACAAAAAAACTTTAAACATAGCTCCAGAATGAGAATTTAAACTCAAATACTTGGAAAAAAAATACACACTATTGCTCAAAGTCGATTATTTTTTTGATTTTCTTTAAGCAAATTAAAATAGAACTCATTTCAGTGATATAATAGTAAGTAAATAATCTATTTAATAAATTTAGATTATTACAACAAACAAATATAAAATATAACGATTACAACTCGCTAATAAATTGTAGATAAGATAGCTAATATATAATAATGTAACGAAGATTTAACACTGAAGTACTCCGGCTATCTTTAGTCTCTAGATACAAGAGGTAATTCAGCAAGTCCGTGAATAATCATTGAAGTAAAAACATAGAAGAACCATGTTCTGTATGAAGAAGATGGGTACAATGGATTAGTCGACCGTTGGAAAATAAATAATATCTAATGCCGGACACGATAAAAATCTTGTAAAATAAACTGTAATCGCTTAAACCCGAAGACCGGTTCAATAATAAGTTTCTTAATTTATATCCATTTGCCAGTTTCTTAGATAATTTATTGAATAAAGTAAAGGTCTAAATTTAAATGAAAAATTACCATTGACAGGTAGAGCGATGTAATAAAAAATATAAGAAAGTTATAAAAAAAAAAAAAAAATCGAATAATACCGGTCTTATGAGCATAAAAAAATAAAATAATGTTGTTAGAAAAAAATTAAAGGAAATGCAATAAAATAAACTATTTTTCATTTTGAAACAAGCAACATTGGCATATATTTACCCTTACAGAAGCAATATAATTACAAATGGTGTATCTACAATCTAATTAGTAAAACTATTAATGGAAATATACATAAGTTAAAATAAAATAAACTTTCCTTCAAATTATATTACTAATAAAAAAAACAAAACAAATGGTAATTTCAAACGTAATTGTTTTAAAATTAATACTTTTCAACTCACTATTACAATAATTACTAATCAAAACGGTACTTTTGAGGGACCAATAAACAACTATTTATAAAAACTAAAAAAAAGAATACAAAATGAAATTAATTTATTTTTATTTTTAACTGAACTGTTTATTGGGATATGTATATGAACTGGCAACTAGAAGAAAAAAAAAAACTTCCCCCTGTAATCCATTAATAATTAATTAAGTCCAACGGTTTCTGTCGCTTTAGTTACCGTCATTGTAGGAATGCCAATGAACAAAATACAAAAAAAGAGACTTTTTAATCTCAGCTCCATGAAGGTAATACTGTTTATCCAAACTTCCCTGGACAAACGGTGTAGCTGCTGCAACTGGGAGACGTCGATGAGAACGAAGTCAAACAAAAAAATCTGGTGCGGTGCGCGCATCACACAACTTTCCCTTACCGCCCTATAATAATTATCTTTTTAATATACTTCTAAAGAGTTCACATAAACAATACTTGAAATAAACTCAGCAGCATTCAATTCTTCTCCCACTTAAGTACAATAAAATGGTTTTTAAAACAATTTTAGTACAACAATTCTGTACACTACCTATATGTTTTAACTTTGTCAAATTGCAAATATATTTTAAAAGTTGCTGGTTTAGTTTCTATGGAAACATTTTCTATCCATTAAATAATGTGAAAGTAGAAATTATTAAGTTAATTTCCGTTTTGTATTCTAAAATTACTTTGTTACAGAGCGTATTGTTTACAACAGATGGCGGATTGGTGGGAGGAGGTTCGGTCGCATCTATCTCCTTTCGGATGCGCTCGTTTATCCATTTATCCATTATGCTCCTCATAAAATATACTGTATCTTTGCTAATACTTGTCCTTTTCCGATTCTTTTTTAGATGATTTAATAACCTTTCATATAATTCTGTACATAATTTACTATAAATTGCATAATTTTTAAGCCATGCGAAAATAAAATATTCTTTTCTTCATAACTTTTTTTCCTGCATTTTCTCGGTGATTTACTACATAAATGAAAAGTTAAAGGCCTTTATGAAGAATAATTTTGGCAAGTTTCATCAAAATCGTTAAAGCCGTTTTCGAGAAAATTGTAAACAATTGTAATATCCATGATATAATTATCATTTCCGGTTAGTCCGATGCACTGTATCTTTGCTATTATTGGTCCGATTTTGACGATTCTTTTATTCTTTTTTAGATCATTTAATTACCTTTCATAAAAGTCTATAGATAAATTACCGTAAAATGCATACTTTTTAAGCTATGCGCAAATAAAATATTCTTTTCATCATAACTCTTTTCCCTGCCATTCCTCGGTGATTTACTTCATAAATGAAAAGTTAAAGACCTTTTTGAAGAATAATTTAGGCAAGTTTCATCAAAATCGTTAGAGCTGTTTACGAGAAAATTGTAAAAAAGTGTAATATTCATGATATAATTATCATTTCCGGTTAGTCCGATGCGCCGTATCTTTGCTATTATTGGTCCGATTTTGATGATTCTTTTATTCTGTTTTAGATACTTTAATTATCTTTCATACAAGTGCATAGATGATTTACCATAAATTCCACGCTTTTGAAGTTATTTGTAAATAAAATATTCTTTTCATCATAACTTTTTTCCCTTCTATTCCTCGGTGATGTACCATATATATGAAAAGTTAAAGGCCTTTATGAAGAATAATTTAGGCAAGTTTAATCAAAATCGTTAGAGCCGTTTTCGAGAAAATTGTAAAAATGTGTAAAATCGATTATATAAAATGGCACTTCCGGTTAGTCGATTTTGATGAAAATCTAAATATTTAATTTCAGTATCGTACAGCTTTCCGTTTTTGAGCTAGACTGATCATATACACACAGACACACAGACCATTTTGCGAGACTTGGTCATTTGGACTCAGGGGACCTTAAAACATGTATTTCCGTTGAAAACTCGAATTCGAAAATTTTCACGATCGCAATACTTCCCCTTACTATATACTTCGTATATAGGTAAGGAAAAGTAAAAATCGAAGTTAACGGTACAAAAAAAAAAAAACTAAAGGTAACGGATTAAAAACCATAAATAATGATATTTACCAGTTGTGTGATTATTTAAAGAACAAATTTACTTCAACTAATAAAACTCCAAAACTTGGGCAGTTGACAGTAATATTATTATTCGATTCATTTATTGTTGAAATCCTAGAGATTACATTAAAATTAAAGAAATAATAAAAAATATATATTCAATAATATTAAAATTATCTGAGTTTTATTAACAGGTGATAAACTGGATTTTGAAAGAAAACATGTTTTTAATTGATTAATGATTTTAATTGTTGGTGAAAAAAGCCCAAAATGACATGTATGGTGTTTGGTACAAATTGCATTTAAATTTTTATGGTGAGAAGTTTACTGCTCTTAAACCTTGACTAATTTAATAACAGTAGTTACAACAAATAACTAACACAAAGTAACAAAATGCATCGAAAAATGTATTGATTATAAAATGCATTATATCGCAAAAAATGCTGATGTCCGGTATATATTTATATTTAAGTAAAACCATATTTTTAAATATTGAATAGGACCTACAAAAACATATTTTCAAAGAAAGAGCAGAATGAAGTTATTTTTCATTAATAAAAAAAGATAAAACAACTTACGTACAAGATTGTTCCTCGAACTTTTGCAAAAACAATATAAGATGATCTTAAAATCACCAACCTGAAACAAAAAAATAAAAATTTATTCTAGTATTTATATATATATATATATATATATATATATATATATATATATACATATATATATATATATATATAATAGTAAAAAAGCAAACCTATTTTAATAAAACCAAACCCCAATATTAAAATTGCAAGATAATGTCTAAAATAAAGATCCACTATGCAAAAGTCCATTATAAAAGGTGGTTCGGGGAAACATTTAACTTACACCATTAAAAATAAAGACCCCACTTTTTTAAATATACCACATTCGCTGAAGTTGTTGAACATTTTACTTGTATTGACAGAAGTCATTTCAAAAAAGTTATTTTAATAACTTTTCTTTTTAAATTAAAAGCTTTTTTATTTAATTGAAATAATTAAAGAAGAGAGTCCGATATTTCACAAGTGAGGAATGTAAGGCTAAGTTAAAAATTTAAAAATTAACATAAAAGCATGCATTTATCTAATTATGTTAAAATTGAAAATTATACCAACTTTACAAAAAGGGAGTATTTTGAGAGAACACCTTTGAAGAAATTCTACGAATTTTCTAGAAAGTTTCAATTTAGGAAGTTTCAGATTAACAGAGGCCTTTGCAACGTATTCATTTCAGGAACAGACAATTTCCAGGAATCTTCCATCTTTAGCATAATTCTCAACTCGCAGGCATTATAATGTTATATTTCCAAAATTGTACAAGAATTAATACTTTTTTTATATTGCTGAATTATCCCATTTTTCATCATTAAATCTAGAGCACCAAATTTTACATTTACACATTCAGACCATCCTTTCTATGGAGTACGAAAACTTTTCATCCTCTTTTAGAACATTTATAAAATAAAAATGTTTATTTTGTAAATAAAATGAGTGGGTAAGGGAAAATAAAAAGAGAAAAACTTGAAACTTACGAAGTGGAACTTTATTGCCGTTTATTCTAGTTTATTTTCGTTTTATCATTGTATTTAAAATATCTGAATGAATGGCACTGAAAAACAAATTATAGGTTATTATTTATTTTAGTTTTAAAATTAATTAATAAAAACGGATAATGCAGAAAATAATACACAATAATGATTATTATTTTTTAAAATTTCAATTAAAAATTATGTAATGTAACAATTCTTCTTGTTTTGGTGAATACAACATTTCACAGCACAGATTTTTTAATTAAATATGATTTAAAGACTTAAGTACAATGCCATATTTAACTGTATTTAAAAAGATTAAAAACACTTAATACAAAAAAAATTATCTTAATAATAAACACATAATTAAAATAGAATTATATGTATTTTACACGCTTTTAAATAAAATGCAAATATATGTACAACTATATATATATATATATATATATATATATATATATATATATATATATATATATATATATATTTATATAACACGGGACAAATATAGTTTGATTATTAGATTGGAATGAAAACTTCTGCTTTCCACCATTCTTGTAGAATGTAATTTTTCCATAAGAGATTCAGCAGTCGCAGAATCACTTTTTTTGCTTCCTCTCCAAGATAAATCAGAAATTCGGGTAGAATATCATCTAGACCTGCACTCTTCCCTTTATATGTATCCTTTATCCTGGCTTCTAATTCTGGTAAAGTTTAATTTTCTATTTCAATTTAATAAAATACTACCGAGACAACATATTCCCTCGTTTCATAACTAAATCCCATAAAGTAATATGGCAACATTTGAAGAGATACACTGAGCTAATTAGTATATTTTAATTAAATTCTAAACTCACATAGTAACACCATAGGAACGGAAAATTGGTGGGTATATTTCAAAGCTGCTAAAATCAACAACCAACTGATGGGTATTTTTCATATTAAGTAAACGGTCATATCAGAAAAAAAGAAAAGGTTTGCAATATGTTTCCCTTGAAGTACTTTTATATGACATTAATTCTATTTCGTGAACTACATTGAAAATTTAATTGTGTTTTTGATACTTAATTTTCATCATTAAATAAATTACTTGTTAACTTAAATGGCTGTGTTGGAACGTATAAAAAAAAATCACTGTTACTTGCAAACAACAAGAAAAGTTATTTTAGTCAAATGATTATTTTCTTATAAAAATAATTAATAACGAGTATCATTTTAGTTTTATCATTTTTTTCCTAAAACTAACTGATATTAGCAGCCAATCTAATGCTCAAATCCATTACCTCTATAATTGGTCTATTATAACTATTAAATCTTATGTTATAAGATGAGTTGAATTTGTTACGAATTCCTCAATTGCCGGGATCACTCGACATAAATGTTTTACAAAAAATAATACTTATTTTTCCAAATTTCACAAAAATAAAAATTAAACAGAATATAAAACATAAAGCAGAAGTACAAGATATCAGCAGAAATATTTGAAAAAGAGCAACGTCAAAGCTTACAAAAATATTTTACCACATATATGCCAAATTAAAGGTACTAAGTTTAATATAAATATATTGAAAGATACTAATTTGAAAACATTAAAAAAAAAAAAAAAATGAAAACAACGATAGTTGTAAATTTTATAATAAGATCTTTTTTAGCTATCAAAAAAATATATCATATAAAACAGCAGAAAATGAATGTGTTTGCAAAATGAAAAAGCCACCACTTGTAAAAAAGGAAATAAATAACAGAACAGGGAAATTAATTTGAAATATATATAATATATATAATTTGAAAGAAAAACTTTATTTTTTCATTGCAACAAACACATTAAATTGAAATCGAAATCAAATGTGATGTTTGCTCATTGCCTTCAGCGCTGTTTTTGGAACTTTTGACATAAATGAAGTGTTCCTGGAGTAAGAGGTTTTTTTTTTAGATCAATCCAAAAATAAATAAAGTAGCCGCTAAAAAAATAACTACATAGGCTACACTTAATCACTTTTTTAATGAAATAAACACGATAAGCATCATTAATCACTAAACATCCTGGATAATATATTTAAATAAAATAATAAAAAGTCAATGTGGGTTTTACAAGTAATCAGAGACAAATGTAGCACTTCAATAGCATTGACTTCTCAAATACAATGTTTCTGAAATAAATTTAGCTGTCATGCGGGAAAGGGAATTAATTGGCTCTAAGCTTTGCAAGGATTTACCTCTCTCAATCAGAAACAACCTCGTCTTTCTCCCGATCCGATAGCTCCCGATCTATGGACGACATCGGAAGAAAAACAAACACGTGAGATCTTACACAGGTGCTTATAGTTGAGGCGGACTCACTATCCGATATAGATCGATCAAACTTGCTTGTATTCAAAATCGGGGCCAGAGGCACAGTGGGGACAATTGAAAATTAGGAGCGCACAACACCTCAACTGTTTCAAAACCTACATTATTTGATTAAAAATACTTCTTAAATCAAAAATTGAAAAGTAATATCAAATTTAATTTTTTTTTTTTTGTCATTTTTGCGAACAAATACTTTTTTTTTAACCATTAGGTAAAGAAGAAAGATGCCGTGTTTGCTGAGAAAGGAGAAATAACAACAGATGTTAATGAAATACAAAATTAAAACGACTGCAAAGGAATATGTTACAAAAAAAACTTGATGTATTCAATAAAATATATTTAGGAAAAATTGAGGTTCATCTAGTTACATAAACCTTCACTAAATCTCATATTATAAGAAAAATTTAAATATTTTAACGAACGAATATATTGTTTTTATATCCTATCTTATATTAGATAAATAGGTAATTGTGTAGCCATCATCAATAAATCAATATACCGTGATTTTTTTCGAGGCAAGCTCCATAGCAAACCACTTCAATTTTCATATGTTAACTGACAGATAGATTGCAATGTGAAGTGAATGTTGTTTGCAATCGGAAATACACTTATGATTAAATTGGCATTTCATTTGCCTATAAAAATTTGATTTAACATTAGGAATTTTGCTTTTCTATTTCCATCGCTATCCTCACTGTGCGAAGCTTGTGAGGACAAAGAGAAAAATTGACAGAGAATTATTGATAAAGCTTCAAAGGGATGAGTCTCGCCTGTGGGATCAGTGGAATAAATCCTACCACTGCCGGAGCAGCAAATTAAACACATGTTGAATTATATTATTCAAAAGATTAAACTTAATTAACATATGATTTTAGCAAGAGGTTGTATATAATAAATCTTCGTTTACGCGGTTACCTGATCGCACGGTGGTTCAAACAGGGCTTTTTGGGACAAAATCTGCAAGAAAAATGAAACAAGCGTCAATGTCTTAACGACTAAATATAACGACACAGATTGATGCTGAAGTTTTTTTTTACATCCCTTAAAACTGCGAATTTGTGTCGGGCGGTACGCGAAACACGTTACCGTAATTTCGAGAGTGAACGGTTCTCTGAAAAAATGGTATTTAAAATTCAAGAACCATCCCTTTTAAAATTTTCCTAAGCAATTACATTAAATGAACTGCAACTTACAGAATAATTTACTTCATATTAGGAAAACACACATTTATTTTTTTTTACTTCCTTGTACGAAGTAAAGGAAGTATTGTATTCGCGAAAATTTTCGGTTTTCAGATTTCAACGGAAATATCCATTTTGACCATCCCTGAATCCATTTTGACTAGTTTCGTCGTGGCGTCTGTAAGTACGTACGTTCGTATGTCGCATAACTTAAAAACCGTTAGCCGTATAAAGTTGAAATTCGTATTTAGGATTGTTGTAAAATTTAGTTGTGAACCTCCCTTTTTGGTTACTGCTTGATAACCGGAAGTGGTACTTTATTTGAAGGTCATAATTGATTTTCATCAAAAATTATATTAAAATACTATGCAAACCTTCTCAAATTTAGTATTTATAACTTATATAGTGATCTAAATAACATACTAGATTTTGGTTTAAATTGAAAAACCGGAAGCGGTACTTTACTTGAAGGTCATATTAGACTTTCATCAAAAATTATATTAAAATATAATGTAAAACATCTCAAATTTGGTAATTTTTTTTTTATAGCGATATGAATGTATTTACAATATTTTGGTTAAAATTGGTGAGCCGAAAAGGATACTTTACTTGAAGCTCATAATAAGATTACATCCATAATCAAATTAAATTAAATTAAATACTTAAATCATTTGTTTCAGTAATAAAGGTTAGAATTTCGTTTCTAATCTAATTAAACACTTTTATTACTTCTTTTAAGTGTTAAAATTGAGTGTAAAATACTGGTTTTTCTTCCCATTGGTGTTTGTGTGTCAATAAATGGATGTCGCGACGCCGAGTATCGTTTTTGAGATATTGTAATCTTCGGAAACTAGTAACCAAATTCAGGATCACTTTTAGAACCATCAATTTATAGTTTTATAGGAGTACAAGGAAGTCATGTGTTGTCCACATCAGATTTTTTTTTTTAAAGTAACAGTCAAAAAAACATTGACCTTGTTTTAGGTAATCAATATTCAAAATATACAACTTTATATCGACATCGTTTTTTGAAAAAGGATTAAGCGTCAGAAATTCGAAATTTAGGTTTCAACTTATTATGGGACATAAACACCGCCTCTATCTACTCCGGCTTATGATAGAAAAAAAAAAATTGGAAATGATATAAAAATCTACTGATGACGTAAGAACGAAGTACTAACGACTCTCAGTAGTCACTCTGGCTTTACCTAGTGCTAGAAGTCTTAAAAATATATTGTAATTATAAAGGTTTTGTCACCTTAATAAACTCCCACAGTATACAATAAGATAAAAATTGAAAAACAAAATATTGTTATTTGGAGAAAAATCGATTCATGTGCTTCCTGTAAAGTTTTCTGAATGGTGCTTACGTCTTTTTTCAAAAAAGTAATTCGATATACTATAGCCAATATAAAATGTCAGGTGGAAAATTAAATGGAAGTTGAATGTTTCTGAAATCCTTAATCCGAAAAAGCGCTGGAAGTTCGCTACCGCTACCGGAGTAGTTCAATCAAATGGTAGTTTCGACAAAATAAAATTCCAGAGTTAGGTTTCTCAACAGTTCTTCGTATTTCTTGCGGTTCTGAATCCGAATTTTAACTTTTCCGAACAGTACGGGTCATCCTCAAAATTTACCGGATTGCCAAACCGGCTCATTTTGCAAATAACATACACAAGGAAATACATAATTGGGTTCCTCATCTGATATATATATAATATCGGGAATGCTGGATCCGAATTTCAGCCCGCCCGATTCGTATAAGTGACGGAACATGGCGGAAATTTGGAAAATGCAAAATTTGAACCATTTTTACAATTTCTTTACAAAAAACAAAACAAAAAAAGAAAACATGCCAGACTCGTAAAGGCACCGGAACATGGTGGGGAAAAATGACTAAAATAAAGTCAATTTTGGCGTTTCTTTGCCCATGGAAATGCATAAGTAGTGTTCTATATTTTTCAGGGTGCTGAATCCGAATTTGAACTTTTCAGCCTCGTGGAAACATTGAAATGTTGTGTAAATTTGATTAATATGCAAAAAATTAGTCCATTTGTACGTGTTATGCCGTTGAAATGAGCCGAAGTTTTGCAACTTTGTTAAATTTTGAGGAGGATGCATCACCGTGCGGTGCGGCAATGTAAAAATTCGGAAGAACCTCAAAAAATATAAAGAACCGTTGAGAAACCTAACTCTGTTATTTTTTTTTGTTGCCAAAACTACCGTTTGACTGGTCTACTCCGGTAGCGGTAGGAAAGTACAGGAGCGCTTTAATTTTTAATGTAAGCTCTTTTTCGGATTAAGGATTTCAAAAACATTCAGCTTCCATATTAATTTTCCAGTTGTCATTTTATATTGATTATTTTATATAACGTTGTATTTTTTGAATGCAGATTATAAAAAGACAGAATCAGGAATAACAAGAGAGGATGGTGCACATTACATTTTTTAATTACAAATTTATTTACTACCATGTATTTTATATATTTTTTTATTTATTTTACAATAATTAATTTTCTTTTTCTCCATGTTATTATTTTATTTATTCTAATATATATATATATATATATATATATATATATATATATATATATATATATATATATATATATATATATATATATATATATATATATGAAAAAACTTCACGAATATGAAAGTTTGAAGAAACACAGAGGTATTTCTCCTATCTAGCTGGCAAAAAGTCAGTTTTCCCAAACACATTAGAGGTGAAAAAAAATATGCAAAAACTGAAGGAGAATCTTGGGTGAGGTATAGTGTGCCTTTATAATGTGATTCTTGGTGAGGCAAACCAGTTTATAATTGCTTAAAGAAGAAAATTGATTACATACTTTTAATATAAAAATTGAGGTGATGAGTGCACATTTCAGCGTTAAATTTTCGTGTTCAAAACTACCACTGTTATTTAATACTCATAGATTGTGAAACGACAGGTATTTAAGGTTGTAATAACAAAAATAGCATAATCAACAACAATATTAGCATTGTTCTAGTTCATTGGGATGCTAAATTATTATATAAAATTAATCAAATTAGATTAAGAAAAATGACCTTATTAATTCCGCAAAATCATTATTAATAAAAGCTAATTTACATAATAAATATATTAGTATTTATTAACGTTTCGGCCTTTTCATTCACTTGTTCGCCACAAACAATTCCATAGTGTCCAAAATGCTCTATATTGAAGTACAATTATCCTACTACTAAACGTAATATTTGGGTAGGTGTCACAGAACTGGACCAACATTTTAAGACCAAAACAAACATATTCTAACACTCATAAAAAGTCAAAATCCAAACAAATCCTCCAGTCTGTTATCTCCGACGATTATTCAATCGACTTCCGCGATATGTTTCCAATGCCACCAAGAACATGAACCGGAGAACCTTCTTGTAAAGAAAATTCAATGGAGTACAAGATAGTTTTTTCTTATGAAGTAATTTTCAGGTCATATGATTACATATACTCGGTCCATGAGTAATATGAAACCGACTCAACGTTTTTCAAAGACATGTGTTATATTTTTACCCTACAATAGCCCAAAAGCTTATATACTCATAAGTATTATAGAACACAGAGGATGGCCTGAAATTAAACATATCGAAACCGAGGAAGTCTCATAATCTAATATCCGTCACATGCGGAAACATTTATCACGAGAGATATATTTATCAAGACGGCATAAAATCGCCGTACGAAACGACACAGAGAGAATTCAATTAACGTCCCAGACGGAACGGGTATTGGATGTCCGAGATCTGTTTGTTCACGTTTCCTCGCCACGTGATCTATACAAAACTACCTCCTCGTTAATTTCGTGTGTCAGAATTAATTGGACGGAGATATGTTGGATTGGATAACCCACAACGTTCTGTGAGTCTATAGCAGCTGTTGAAATTGCTTTGAACGAAGATGGAATACCATTAGGAAAGTTAAGGCGAAAAGTTCATTCTTCTAAAGCACAAAGACAAGGACTTTATAGCTCGAAGTTCACGATAAATACTTGGAAATTAAATATTTCATACTTTTCATTAAATAGTTTTGAAGTTGCTTTGCAATTTCATAGTTTTCTTATTAGTGAGTGGTTTAAATATTTCGAAATTTATTTCGAGGCGGACCCACGATATGAACGATGACCCTCCCACTCTGGCTGGAATACGCTGGTAACGTGAGGATAGTCCGTTCGGTTTGCCTTTGGAGTCGGCAAGGACGTTAAAACTTTTGAATCTAACATTTTTTATGGTAAGCATTAAATCATTCTAAATGTAAAATCAGGTCCATTTCTTTCTTAGTATATATTTTGAAGGGATGCTGAAATCATCCAGTTGGTAGCCATAACTTATTTTATTTACTGGGCCTAATGCAATGGAAGCAATAACGAGCTGGCAAGTTCTTTATTTCTATTATAAATAGTGTTAAAAAAAGAGATTATCATTAACAAAAAGAGAGATAATTATACCTATAAGAAGCGCAATTACTTCAAACTCTAGTGCAATGTTGCATTGAGTAATTCTTCGCGCTTTTCAAGTAAGCGGTTTGAGAATGTTTACAGATGACCTGGCCCAATATCAGAACGTTGTGAATGGAGCTTGCGAAGGTTCAATGCTCATAAATCTTTAAATTTACACCTAATTCCGAGTAATTAACTGCACTAAAAGAAACGATTTACTGAGGATAATAGTTGAAATATGGGGACATAACGGTTCATGGGAAATCAAATTTAACAGGATGTAACTTAACACACTGGAACATACTATCTTCGATTTTAAGTTGTTGTTGTTTTTTCATAGATGATTGTGTACTCTGAGAATATGAAATTCCGTCTGCCTTATACTGTTTCTAAAATTATCATAAATTATAGGGAGGAAAAGAGAGAAGGAGTGAAAGATTAATATTAATATTGAAAGAGTGATTATAAATATAAATTATATATATATATATATATATATATATATATATATATATATATATATATATATATATATATAAAGAGAGAGAGAATTGAATTAGAAATATTTGATTGGCAATCCAACTAACTTAGCAACCATGGTATATATCTTACCCCACGCAATGAAAAACAAAAGAAGTAGTAAAACTATAAAGAATGATGCAGCTAATACAAACCAAGTCCAAACGGTAACTTTTTTTGAATAGCCAACTTTGGTGTAATTTATCTTCCTGCAGGACACCGCGTGTGAACTGTGACCTGCCTTGGCCCTTGATTTATATCCTAGTCCGTCCTTTATTTCGTTCTACACTTACCTTTGTTTATTTTCAATTAAAAGTTCGTCTTTTATCTGAACTTCGTTTACCTATAACTAAGAACTCTAAAGTCCCTTTAGAGTGCCTAAGCAGGTAAATGAATTTTTGAGGTCGATTTGAAGAAACATTAACCAATTAAACCCAAGTTCGCAGTTAAGCTCTAAGAGACAACTAAAGTACTTAAATCCTTTAAACATTCGTAAAATAATTCACTCATAATTTTAAGCCTCAAAGACTTATCTTCATAGTTTCTTAATGTCTGCGATATACTACCAGAAAGGTAAACAAACAGCATAAAAGAAAGTTTTATTTTTCTGTGAGACGTCAAGCTAAAAACACACTCCAATCCATGATTTAAGACGATGTTCTCGAGCTAAGCCTCAGCTGTTTTTTTTTTTCACCCTGTCAATTTTTCACACTGAAGAGCGAACATACTGTAATCTGACATACCAGAATGTCTTCTGTTCGGAATTATTAGAACTAATCTCCCTCAAGTATACTGTCTGTAGAGTTATCTGTTGAAGAACACCAGTAAAGTTGGTCGAAACGTCGGTATACTGTTACCTATGGTGTCACCTCCTCAAAAACAGGTTTATCTTTTTAAAAATAATACCATTGTCTAAAGCTTGTTATAGTGCTACATAATGGACGATATATTTTTTTGTTTTCCTCTGAAATGAGCTATTTATTTTTTGATCATTTTTCATCGTCGAAATTTGTACTTTCTGGTAAAAATGGCGTCATTATGTTTGCTCTGAACATCTTCATCGGTTGGGTAACCCAAATATACATCTAAAACGTAACCGAATGCATCATTTACTTCCAATTATACATCAATGATGACGGAAGATGGTCTACCCAATCGAATTCGTCAAAGAGTAGTGGTTTACACTTCGCAGCCCCATATAAATTATTACAGTCTTAATATAAAATGTAACTTTTTTTCTTATTCACAGTCTATATACAGTCTTCATAGAAAATGTAACTTTTTTCGTAGTCGGATCATAGCCGTTTACGGTTTGGTTGTCAGCTAAGTTATATAATAACACAAGGAGGAAGTTGGGGTTTTGGTATTTCGAATTGCTGTAGCTATGTGCTGCCCCCTATATCTACCATTTAGCCGGCAATGGTCCCTTACTTTATCTCCATTTCAATGACAGGTGGATACACATAAAACAGATGGTGGCCTGATTAAATGATTGCAGCTCCGATTCAGTCATTCATCGGTAGTTTTAGTTAGTAAATATTCTCTATTTTTAATGCTGAATCATTTAATGTTTTAATAAAATATGATGCAGCGTCGGTACCTCTTTAAACTATCGGTTCCAAGGTGAGCGAATCGTGAACGCCTTTAATAGCTTCATTTTTTTTCAAATAAATACAATATGAGATAGGTATATATTATTTTTCACCCAGCTATGTAAGTGGAGGGAATTCGGCTTGCATGACTGCATGGGCTCGAGGTAACACTCAAAATTGGCATATTAAACATAAGGTACTCTGGGGGTTCTTTCATCATGCTTGAAAGTAATAAAACTGTTTTCCCCAGGCAACTCGACCCTTGCAGGTTTTTGATCGGAACTTTGTTCGATATGTCCTGAGTATTGTTCGACTGAATAAAAGTGTGTGAAGTAACGTTTACAAATTTTTAATTGATGCTAGTGTTTAGTAATTTGAGCTCTTACCAATCTATTGAAGCTCTCTATGTGAACAAAGTGTTCATTCCCTTTTTTTTCTAATAATAATAATAAGAAGAAGAAGAATCATCTAAGTCTTTTTCAACTACTTTCAAAGACTAAACATCTTTATTTTCATCTAACCCAAATATGTTTTTAGTAATATTGTATTCAATTCTAACACTTTTATTTCGTTTAGATTAGTGGAAAATTAGCACATGCAAAGTCGTACCCATATTGCAATCCAATGTTATTTGAAACAAGTTCCGGAGGATTTAGCTAAAATAGCATGTTTAAAACAAAAGTTATGATTATTTTTTGCGTTTATACAGGTTCTTTTACTTTTAATTTTATACTTTATATTAGTTCACTCCCAATCTCAATTCCTATAACACGCAGAGCCGCCAACCACTATTCTTCAATTCAGATTCACCCAACTCGGATTCCATTTGATAAAAATAGTAATTAATAATTTTATAGATAGCGCTTTACTTAGGTATCGCTTTATCATTTAATCGTTTTAAACGCTGCATCAATTGTATCTCCTAACTAATTCTCCATTACACAATCCTCCACATATTTATTTTAATTGCGTTACGTTCTCGGAAGCAATGAAAGATTTTTTTTTTTTTTTACACTTCTGTTCTGACACTGTTAAAAAATATTAGAATATCATAGTTATCTTCGTAGCGAATAATATACGACTTCAACCTCTCTTTTAAACTGGTTTCATATTGTGAAAATCCTACTTCATCAGGTCTAAGAGATAAAAGTTACTGTCATTTGAGTTCTCGCTTGCATTACATCAACAATTGCATCATCAACTATTGCAAACATTTTTCTTGTCGGTAATGATTATAAAGATTTCGCAGAAACGGCAAGATTGATTAAAAACAACTTTACGTGCAATTTCATGCTATAATATATAATCTTTTCGAGTAAACATCTATTCACAATTTTCTATAAATTACTTCAAACTATAAATCAAAATCATCATTGTGGGTCAGATGTTTACACGAATTTTCAGACCTTATTCGGTCACTTTATGCATTAAAATATTTTCCGCAAAATGAACAAATAGCATTTATATTGCGGGAAAATTTCAGAGTTAAAACGGAATCCCCACAAGTAGCCTCATGCTTATTTCGATTCGTTGATCTTGTAAAAGATTTGCCACATTTGGCACGTGTACGCGAGACTATTTTTTAGGAATTTCTGGCAATAAAAACATGTTAGTTCATGCACCATAAACTCTCAAGTAGTAAGGAATACTTGACCCAATTGACACATTGTCTGGACGATGATTCCGTTTTTTAATGTAAATAATGTTAATGAAAATTATGTTTTATTGAAATAAACTGGAGTGCGAAATGAAAATAATATATCTTTTTATATGAAGTAAAAAAATCAAAATATGAACTCTATGAAAATAATAATAAGAACACACAGATCAGAACTATAATAATATAATAAGAACACTTAAAACATAAAATAATAAAATAAAACAACAATTATACAGCAGCGACAGAAGAAAATTGATGTACTCCCTTTGAAGTCTGGATCTAGAATGGCAGTAGGTGCACCACTATTTGTAGATCCAATAAGTCCTAATTATGTTGAAGTAAACGTGGGAGGATACCGCAAACTCCGATATGGCCATTTGTCAGACTTTAGTAAAGAGAAGTAATCAAATACCCTTATTAAATTAGGTCGGTGGCAGGGTTAGCGATTAATTTGAAACAGTATATGTTCCTAACATAGGAGTGCCTGTAATTAGATGGCTAGCAGATTAATATGAGCCACGGAAACTGATCAACTAATCTGCAACGCAACTAGCCTTACCGAAATAAAACAAGGGCATTGCGTGAGCCTCCTACCTCAGGCAAAAGATAAGGAACTCTCATATATTATTTACCCAGTCCTGTCTTTGTGACGTAAAAAAAAAACTCTTTACCTCTGGAGAGAAGTGGGAAAAGAACATTAAAAATTCTCTTTGATAATCCATAATGAATTCCGTTTTCAGTGAAGATGTACAAGAGTCGCAATAAGTACTCATCAACCACGAAAAGTAATACTAAAGTAACAGCAATACTAAGCTTTTTACAAAAGTAAAAAAAAAAAAAAAAAAAAAAAAACTTTGAGAAGTCCAGATATTTCTCACCACACATATCTGATAAGCAGGAGCATACATAGCAAGTGGCGAATGTTACGGGCTTCAGACCAAGGATGGCCTCGTATTGGCCTTTATGGCAATACAATGTATTTACTACATATAACATAATTAAAATTATATTATATGAAGTATAGAATTAATAAATAACATTGTATTATTATGTATAACACACAGTCACATTTTCAAATTTTTAGTAAGAAACTTAAGAGATCTCAAAATATGGCTGCCACTGGACTCCAAAATCATTTTTACACCACTGTTAAGGTTTCCATTAACATCAATTTAGTGCATCTTATTCACTCATTAGCATGACATTTGTTCTTCCATAAAAATAATTTCCAATATCGGAGAAGATATTATATTTAATTGGTGACATTAAGCATAATTTTATTGTCAGCACCGTTTTAGATTAATCTTTATCATGGTTTCTATATAAAATGTTTTACATAAAATCCTAATATTTAATATATATATATATATATATATATATATATATATATATATATAAGGTACTTAATTCTTATCAAAAATAAGAATTACGTATGTTACTAGCAGGGATTTTAACCAATCATTAGCTCATTAAAAGATGTTTTAAATAAAAATATATAATTTAATAAAAGATTTTCCGATTCATTATAGATAAGAGTTATTCGTTATAGATAAGGATGAAATCATAAGTAAGATCATGCGAGGTAATTAAAAAAAGAAACCTTAAAGAATAAGCTAATAAAAATAATTTTTATACTCTGGAAAATAGTCCCCTGAAAATAACAATCTCACGGATTGAAAGAACTACTACTTGTCTCAATTTACTAATACTATGAATAGTAAGTATCCTTAAACGAAACTAACATAATACATAGAAATACATCGACATATTCGGAGAAGATGATAAATATATTTACGATTTTATACTATCTGACATGGTCACTTCGAAATGACAACAATATCACGTACGATAGCAAAATGCCTAAAATAAGGATAAACAGATTTCTTTAATTTAAATTATCAAAATAAATATTCAGTTAACAGGAATACAAAAATGCTATTACCCAGACGGTTGATCTTTGCAAAGAATATTAACAGAAAGGGTAAATTAGGTACATAGTACTAAGTGACTTCGGCCACTCTAGACAGTAATGACCGTGTTAGGAAGAAGGACGAAGATACTTGACCGAGACATGGAGGAGTTCAGTTTCAATTAAGGTGGTCTCTCATTCTGTCGCTGAGTGTTGTCTCTGGTGCGGTGGTGTGGTCATGTGGGCCATAACAGTTTATGTGCTCGTGTACTTTCTCAAGTGCTTGGCCCTAGCCCTCCAAAGTCCTTATCTACTCCTACAGAGTAAGCCTTACCAAGCTGCAGTTGAGTTACTTACTATTGCTTGGAGCATAAGGTCGGCAGTTTTTCATGATATTGAATGCAAACTAATAAAAAAAAATTAAAATGTGAACTTTTAAAAAATATTAGTTTCATTATTCTATTTTAGGAAAAAAAAAATCAATGGGACACATGCATGTATGAACAAAGTATTTCATGAAGAGAAAATAATGAAGCCAAAACACGAGTTGCCTCCATATTTATTGTCATAATAATAGATTCCTTCAGATACTATTAAACAAGTAATGCTTAAAACATATATATACATATTTAATTGCATATAAAACATTAAATATATATACATAGTTAATGTATATATATATATATATATATATATATATATATGATAAGCTGGGGTAATTTTAAGACTGACGAGGTAACATTTAGCCAACCGGTATTATAAATTCGAACTTTTTAAGAGAGCTCATTGTTGCCACTTATTGATCCAACGGCAGCGTTTTTTTTTCCTGTAGATCCTGAGTTATCTCACTTTATCCATTCGACAAAATGCCTCGGGCGGCAAAATTTAGAGGAGCCGCCAATTTCGTCCTACCCAACGCCTCTGCCAGCGCCTCCGGTTTACATAATATTTCAAAATTATCTCTTCATTCCGTGAGGAAACCTTGCAGAAAACTCAATAAACAAAATCGATAAATTTCAAACTATTCATAAATTGGACAAACCTTTCTTTTTTGTTTGCTCCAAATATACTAATATGTATCTGTCATACAAAAAAGTAACAATTAGCTAATTTTCGCATTGGTAAGAAAGACATGTCAGATATAGGCAAGCCCTGTATCGTCTTGTTCCGGGCTTGGTTCAAATATCTTGGTTTACGGAATGAGATCTTTATTCCAGCTCCTTTTGTTTTTTCTAATTCGTACAACTTAATTTTAAACCTCAGCCTTTTTCTGGATCATCGATATGGCTGTTTGGGATTTTTTCATGTAACCGTAATTCCTTATTCATTTATAAGTAACTTTATTCATTTATAAATAATTTTTTCTGAGACGAAGTTCTATGATCCATTTTAATAATAAACATTTTTACTAAAGGATGTTCTGTGATTCACTTTGACTCTCCGTTTCATAAGAACAAGATGAGCAGCGTCCATCCGGCAGGGAAGCGACCGTCATTTAATAAATCAGGATGGTTTCATAACGAAGCGCTGAGCTGATGAATCTACTATGAGGGGCCAGTGGCTAATATTTAACGAGTCAATAGCTTAAATGGAATGGAGCCATTATGCCATGAATTAGTAATTTTCATCTCTAAGGATTGGAATAAAGCGGCCCGTGATTTTGTCTTGAAAAATTCTCGATTCTCTTTAATCTCATAACTTTAATCTCATACTTATAACTACTATTTTAAGTTATTATCTCTATATTGCGTATTCTTTTGGTGCATGTATACATGCATGTATACACCAACACACATATATTTTATTGCTTGATTTTCATCAATTACATTAACAATAAATCATAAACTGTTATATAATACAGTAATATATTAAGCATTCTACGCCGGCAAACACCAGCCCTGCTGTGGGTTGTGGATTGCCTATATAACTATATTTTAATTAAAAAATAACTAACAATTGCTATATTATTACTATTGATATGTATTGATGTGGGTTATTTTTGGACAATATTATCCTTAATATTATATAATAAGCACAAGGTGTGAACAAAAGATGATAAGGGACGAGCAGATAGGTAACTTAAAGGAGAGGCAGATGTTACCACAGCTTTATCCTCAGATATAAAAAATAAGTTAATTTAAAAAAACCTACCGAGAAGTGGGCAAGAGGTGGCCTGTCTTGGAAGACTTAATCAATTTTAAGAAAGAAAATAGTCACCGTTGGGTACCGGCTGGCCTCCAGAAAAAAACAGCAAAGGCCTGGGAAGGGCGTCATTCGATTGGGGCTATATATACACTAATATATAATATATACTAATGGATTCGAGGAGACCGGAGCACCCCTGAAAAGAGGTGGAGCCATGTGTTGAAATCCCGGAATTTTCTCCCTCTAAAAAACTGGTTGGTCAATCATGGAAAATGTGCCGCCCGGTGCCGGAAATCTAACCAACTAACAACGTCTCTTAGGAGCGGGAGGTGGACTCTTAGGAGAACAAGGAAGAAAGGGGAATCGAAGGGAAGGAGGCAACGAAAAAGGACTTCTTCTCTGATCTCGCTTGAGGGCTGAACTTGGAGGACAACTACTAGCTCAGGCTTTGACTCCATTGCCTAAGAAATGCAGGGGAACCCGATGGAGAGATGCTGAGGGACCATCAACACCAATTATTACAGATAAGAGATTTATGTTAGAACAGTTAATGGCTAGTCTGAATCATTCCATGGTTAACAGTTTATTGTAACAGTTATTTTTTTTCTCTTGTAACAGTTTATTATTTTAATTTTGATGAATAAAGATAAATGTTAGGAAGGAGGCTGTTCTTTAGTAACCATACTCATTATTAATTTGAATATATAAAAAATAAATTTATATATTTTCTATATATATATATATATATATATATATATATATATATATATATATATATATATATATTATATAGTATATATTATCAGCTAATTATAAATAACCTCAACATAGATAAAACATAGCACTATATCGAAGAAATTATCTCTAAAAGATCTATACCAGATTATAATTTGTAAACCTAGCGCATATAAATTAAAATATATATATATGCTCCTCTAGTAAATTATAAAATAAAATAAAAAAATTGTATTACTTTTACATACATTCCTGAGAAATCATTGTAAAATGCAGATCACTAAGCGGATGGACCCTAAAAGATTCAGTGTCCGGGATAGTGATTAAAGGATTTTATTTTATAAGACAAATCATAATAAGAAAAAGGATAATAGCTACTGCATTACAACAAATGTCCATATATTGACATCGGCTTATTCTCAGCGGTTAAGGAACAATGATAGGTTATCGATTCTAAGCAATAAATGAGATTCTCGCTTCACTAGACGTTAATTACTGAAACCATGTCAATAGATGTTCCATCTATTCGATAGACAAGGCACGAAGGGGGATACTGTATTATGAAAAAGGTTCAATCCCGAATAGGTTCGTTATATCACAAATTTAAGATTTCTAATATATATATATATATATATATATATATATATATATATATATATATATATATATATATATATATATATATATAGTTATTTTATCTTGCAAATTTGAAATGGCGATTGTCTTAAAGTTACCTCGTCAGTATGTATGTATTTTATAACTTTTTCGTAAAGTGATTCAGATCATAGTTCATAGCAATTTGGTTTATTACAATCGTTGCTGTAATTTAATTTTAGCTTTAAACCAGTTACTAAACAAACCTGTAGTAAATAATAAATCAAAAAAGTAACAATCATTGTTTTGAAGTCATACTTTACCAGTTTACCTGGTTCTACAAAAAAAAAAATCGTTACATATATATATATATATATATATATATATATATATTCTTATCTTCACATGAAACCAGTTAGAGCCAAAATAGTTTTTTTTTTGTTTTTGTTTTTTAATAAAGCAATAAAGTAAAACTCAGTACTTTCCTACTTGGAAGTTAAATAATTATTTCAGGTTCATCAGGTGCATATATGCAGTTTAGGCCAGTTTGTCCATTCAAATTTAAGCTATGAATAACTCTTATGAAATAAATAAATAATTTATACTAGGACCTGTTCCAAATGTTTTTCTACTAAATATTCAGTTTAATTAAAGTTGGCATGTACTATTTCTGATTTCATGGTTTCAGAAAACGGCCTCTAGGCCTTGTAAAGTTGACCGACTGGCTAATATGGGACGGGAATTATAATTCATTCATATTTATAATACCAACTGCCTACTGAAAATATTTAATACCATCTGCAATCCCTTTGGATAAAAAGTAAACTAACTGTTTAAGCTTGTATACTAACTCGTTTAGTGAAACAAAATCCAATTAAACTTTTAAATCCTTTATCTGGAAAGTTTGCCTCGTCATTATGGCGGACTTTTATAAGCCGTTTCTTTGTTCCGTGGGAAATCCGTTTCAGATTCAATTATAAACATTATTGTTGAGTGTCAGAATGCCTTTGGCTAGTAAAGTTGCCTGGTAAGTAGAAAATAACTATTGAACAAACAGTTATAAGTAGTTCGAAATCCCTAGACTGTTTTATATCGCCCTAATAAGACTTATGTATTTACTAATTGGTTATCTCACAAAAACAGAGAGATAAACCTGCATAATTAAGGATTTCTTGTTGTCTTGAGAGCAAGCAACAATATGTCAGCTTGTACCTTGGGGTAGCAATAAATACTAGCCTGGTAGCATAGTAAGAGATTCGTAACAAGTGTGGCCTGAAATGTAAAATATATGTTTAAGACGAATAACTTTTAACCATTAGCCAGTCTGTATGTCACGTTAGCAAAAATCAATTAGTAACTGACCTTTTTTATTTATGATACACCCGTACTTGAAGCCTTGAATCACCAAATTATCCATAAGAGGTAGTATAAAAGGCAAGATTTATCTGTAGTATCAGCTAAAAACGATAAAAGAGGTGTTTCATGCTTCTACAAAGTGAGGTACGTCAGCATCGGATAACCTAGGAGTAATTCTTGTTATTGTGGGTGCATGATTCTTTAGGTAAAATAAATCTTTGGTTGAAGTGGTTTCCTCTTCTGCTTCGGTCCTAATCCTGGATAAAGTGAGCATCATGCCGCATTCTGAGGCTGTAGCGGATCCAGGATTTAATATTTTTTTTTTGGGGGGGGGGAGAGGGAAGGTGGCTAACACCAGATGTATGAGCGAAATCTCATAGCAACAAAGAAGTCGTTAACAAAGCTATTTAGCATTGTATTTCAGTAAAATTTCGAGTATTTAAGTAAATAAGCAATTAAGTAACATTTCGTAATTGTTTAATTATTTGTTTCAGATCAGTCATAGAAATCAAATGGACCAAAGTAAGTAAATATTTTTGTTTATTCGGAGGCCTTCTTCAGCCTGAAAGCTATCCGCTCTTAAATCCGCTACTGTTATGAGAGAAAAGCGTTGAATAATGCGAAGCTGGAGGTGGATTGCATAGCCCTCGCAGAGCAGGTCTTCTGGAGTCTTTTTTTTTTTTTTTGTACTTTCTCTTAGAGGTAATTACATCAGTTAATCATCATTAGTTCCAAAAACTTTTTCTGATACTTTTTCGATTACTCAACCAATTAACTTATTGACTTTGATTCATGTTCAAACTTTGTATTCGATACAGGTTCAGTTCAGTAAATTAGTTAATTTGTTCAGTGTAACAGACAGGTTTAAGGAAAAATATAAACTAAAGAGGAGTTTGAAAAAAGTGTAATTTTTTTATTTATTTTTTTTTTTTATCATAAAGCATATTTTAGACTCATACCCATGTTTGAACATATACATCCATTTCCAGTACTGTGCCCGAATGCTTTCATAGAAAATTGATAAAACTTTATAAATCAGATTATCAAATTCTCATCTAAAAGTAATATGAAAAGAGCCTTGTCAAATGGTCTCGTTGTGTGTAGAAATTAATTAGATATAATAGAATATGGAATTATGAGGCACTACGTTGCAATGACTTGATTTTTCGTCTTCAAGATAATGTTATTGTAGTAATTTTTCAGTAATACAAATGAATAACTTTTTTAAACAAATTAAATATATCTGTAATAATTGTTAAGTAAGCCAGAAATTATAACTTTTCAAGACGGCAGTTTCAAATTTAAATTAACGTGAGACTATAGCAATCCTGTGATTCCAAATAGCGACATCTTTCAAACACTTTCATTTCTGACTTGGTCATTTATACACGGTACAGAAGTGAACTTTTAAAACCCTGGGGTGGACTTTCGTCATAAGTCAACTCACACACTTATTCACATTTCATACAGACATAAGCACTGAAATAATGATATTTTTTCATCTAACAACTTATTTTGTTATGTTCTACTGATCGATAGTAAGAGATAAATATTCTGACCAAACGAAAATTCAGTTCATGTTTATGGTACACATTCAATCAAGTGGTCTTCCAAATCTAAGTGCGCAAGAAAGAGAATTCGTTCGATCAGTTAATAAGCTGAGAATAAAAACATTTATTAATTCTTTTTTTTTTAAATAGTTAAAGCGAATGCGAGAAAATTTGTAACTTTCTGTTTATCATAGTTTTGGTTTTTGTATCAGAAAATACTTATCATTGTTAATAGAAAAGTCGTTCTACAAGCCATTTGTCTGAACTGCAAGTTATTACATCAGAATTCAAGATCAGATTTGTTCTTAAGGCAAGAAATACAAAATCTTTATTCTTATCCTTAGAATTAACGCCCTATTTGGCGATTATAGACATTTAATAATTACTTGCCTTTTCGTTAAATATATTTTCGTATATGTTCCTTTAATCTCTTATTTAGCGATCTTCCAGTTTTTCCTACGTATTTGGCTGCACAATCATTACAATTTAGTTCCTATTCTCTGCTCATAAATGTTTCATAATACTGATTTTTATTAATCTAATTTAATATGTATAATAATACCAAACTATATTTTGAATTGCTTATTTTTTAATTTTTTGTGTTTTTTTTTACAACTAAGGATGAATGTATAACAATCGAAACTAGTTTTCAATAAAACAAATTTATAGAAGTGGCAAATAATTTATCAATCCCTAATTAGATTGATCCTTCTATACCATCATGCGGATGTTAACTGAATAACAAATCGTTCACTTATAACCCGACGATTTGTTAATTCAAAATATGTAATCTATTTTCGGATTTTTAGCTTTTTTTTAACCAAAAAAACTAGTTCTTTCAACTGCCGAAACCCACTAAGTCATAGCTTTATTACAATTTTTTTTTCTAAATTTTGTATAATAATCATTTAAAATTTACATAAAGTATATTATTATAACATATTACTGTATTATAACATATCCTGTTTATACTGAGGATAATCATAAAATAATAATACGAAAACTAATCCACAGTATTATTAAGTCATAATCTAATGTTTGTACAAAAGTAGTAAACAGAAGAAAAACCTTTACCAGATTTTTTTTTTCTCAAAATCGTGTGTTTCACTAGAAACCCGATGATATGGGTTGTTTTGTCAACTTAACTTTATTATGTTATGAACCCAACAATTAAAATTTAATGATCCTCGGAATAAATTTCGACCTTCTCACTCAAGCTGGAATACGTCAGTTACCTGTTGGGTGGATAGTTCCTGCCTTAGTATTAAAGAAAAAAATAACCACCGTCGACCAAATGAATAATCAAAATTTGTACAGTAATGAAACTGCGCCATGGCAGTAAGAATCGAAAGAGGCCGCCCAAATTTCAGGAATTTTTTTTTTTGTTTATTTGTCAATTTTTCCTGGTCAATGGTAGCATACGAATGGGATAGTAGCTTACAGCCAACACAACTCAAAAACTAAAAAAAAAAAAAAAAAAAAAAAAAAAAAAAAAAAAAAAAAATGAACAAGCATTCTTGTTAGAATAAGTAAAATTTATGCATAAATAATATCTTATTTATTAAACGAAAATAATATCTTGTCTGTATGAAACATGCCATTAGGTAAAACATTATTTAAGTCCATGCCCGTCCTAGAAAGGCCTACCAGAAAGTAATCCACTGAAGAGCCCAGCAGTCGCCTCTAATTGTGGGTCAGCGGTTGATTTACCAGAGCCGCGCCGGTAATTTTCTTAATCGAAACGGGAAGGAGATTTATCGTCCATAATACATAATCTGAGGGAGAGATAAATTCCATTAAGGAAAATTTGCGGTTGAAGGCAGCGCGCTAGCTGAAATAAATGAGAAAAAATATAAATCGATTTCTAATCAATTTGTAATTCTTACGTCAAACAAGAGGATATTTTTGTAAATTATTCAAATTTTCTTCTGTTTTTCTTTTCGGTTGGTTCTAGGGACGTTGCTGGAGGGTGTCTTCGCAGTAACTTACCAAATATCATATAAGAATAGATAAGTTCAATCTAGTACTAAACACTACATTATTATATTCATTGAAGTTAAAGAACGATTTCTGCAATTCTATTAGAGTAGCTACCAACGAAAATTATGTTCAGGATAGAAAATATTGGATTTTGCTAGACTAATAAAATCATTCATATGTAAGAGATGGCAAAATTAAAAACATATATAAAATAATTATCTTCCATGAAAACAAAATTTTCAAAAATACATTAAATTAAAAAAAAAAATTTGTAAGCCATAATATTTCTTAGTTTTTATCATAAATTGGTTAATTTTTTTTTTAAATCTCATAGAAATTTCACAACTAATGAAAATGTAAATATCCAAAATTTGTTTCTCCGTTGGGCAAGAACTTTCCTCTGAGAGTCAATCCATTTGAAATAACCCAGTTTCAATAAATTTTGTTGCTCGATATTTTTGATTTTTAAACCATTTATTCCTCATCATTTTATAAGACCAAAACTACGGTTACAAATTTTGTAGGCTCATACTTTTTTTTTCTGCCATTTTAAATTTGCTTCAAGGCTGATAACTAATTTTGGACAAATGTCTCAACTCTGTTAATTTTGCAAATACCATATCAAAACAAAAGCTAAAATGATTACAATAATGTGCACTACAATTTTTGTACTGACAATATATCATATCATATAAGTAGCGAGTTCAAAGTTTTAACCTTAACTCTTCTAATATTACATCAAAACAAAACTTCGTAAAAATAAAAAAAATAAAATGTTATAGTCAGTTTCATTTGCAATGGCATTCATTTATATACTTAATAATATATTTTAATAATTTATTATTACCTTATTTCCAATTTCCAACAAAATATAAAGATGTCTATTTTAGATATCGTCGCAGATAGCTAAATGTCTGATGTCTTTGATGACTTGGAAGTCCGCCCTTTTATTGTTCTTTACAGTATAATAGGTGTATCACATAGCATACACCTTTGAAATGGTATGAGGACTTGCTAAAACGTGCCAAGGGGTTTTAAAAAGCATGCTATAACTCGCGCTTCGCGATCAATCTTTAAGTACGTAGTAACTATCTTTAAAACTAATTTTACAGTAACTAAGAACACCTAATTTTAACTTTTAACAAATTATGTGGGATTGTAACAGTTTTGCGCACTTCTGTACAGATATTATGTATAACCTTATCAATTGATATATAACCTTTTGACATCAATAACTCAGTGAAATCAATCCCGGAGGAAGCATTTTCTCAATAATAGTTACCCTATAATTTCAAGCCGAACATAACAAGTGAATAAATTTCCGTTAAGATATAAAAGTAAAGTCAATGTGGGCTGAGAGAGAGGCGAAGCAGAACGATATATGTAGCTGAGAGTTCGTTATTTGTGACAGATCGCCCGGGTTCTGAGCGGTAATTGACATTTATACTTTACGGGGCAATAGAACACCCTATTGCTGTCTTCTGTAATATTTATTCAACCAGTCCAGCTAAAATAAATTAGTAATACAAATCAAATTATAAAAATTAGTACTAAAAATGATTAACAAAAATTAAATATTTGGCCTTCCATATTGAAAGGTTTCTTCAATATTTTGCATCAAGGTCACAATTAAATTCAACAGCTTCAATTTATATGCTTCTCTTGACGTTTCAGGGATACTTTAATAGTATCCCTAAAACCAAAATAGTGAAGAAAACATAAAAAATTAAATACTTTAGAAGCAATTATGTATGTATTAATTGACAATTAATAACATAATCAATTAAATATTAGTAACTTATAATTAGAGATTAAAAAAAAAATTTGAAAATAACAGATATTATTTAAGAAATATTCATAAAAATGGAAATTTTAAAAACTTTACTATAAAACATTGGAATCTTGGAAACAAAAATCTAAGAGTAGAATTCATTGACTTTTTGAAAATTTAAACGACATGAACGACATTGGTTCACCGTACGCCAAAATGAAAAGAAAGACTCTTAACTGATGACTTAAATTACTGTAGGTACTCTCTTTTCAAAATATCGTCAAAACTGAAAATTAGACAGAAACTAAACATCTACACATACCTACCAAGTCCATAAGGACGTATGCCAGATATATGGTTCAGCAAAAAATACGCACTTACAAAAAATATATTGTTTTCCACCCAAAATTGTAAGACTAATAACTGGTGCTTCTCGATTTGTAAAAAAGAACTCTGCATACCGACTTACAACAATTAATTATCGATAAATGTAAACATACTGTTTATTTCCGTTTACTTAATTAACTTCACGGGCATAACAACAGACTAATAAAGTATATGGCTTAGGGCGGCATGTCCATTAGGAGACGAATAAAAAGGAGCCGGATAAGGAACTAATTCAAGAACGGGAAAAGGTGCTGCTGGGTTCTGTCCTTCCCCATGCTTAACATTCCTGTCTACCTTTTTCTATCATCATACTTGCTTATATTCAACCTTATCTGTGACTGCAGTGAATAAAACGATAAAAAAAAAAATACATTGGTTAAAAAAATAAAATGGATGGTCACTAGTTTGGTTCTCCTAAACCTGCTATAAAATATTAATTGAATAGCACAGAGACAAACGATCAAAGTCACATTTTATTCAATAAAATAGAGCAACCTACCTCTATCTTTTTTTTAGTACTGCATATCAGTTTATTTGTAATACAAGAACTCTGTTCATTTTATTAAATGAATCAATAGTTGTATAGAAAGCTTTCATAAAATCCCAACGTATGGCATTGATAACTTAAAATTGAAAAAAACTTAAAAGCTAATATTTTGTTTCTTTATAAGAAAAATCTCTATTAAAGTAAGTCAAAACTAAATATGTGGTTTTATGAGTAAGTAATTAAATGATAAAAATTCAGAATTCATTAGAAAAATATATTAAAATATTAAAAAACCTAAAGAGAGACATATCTTAGATTCTTAAAGAAAGAGAAGAAAAAAATACCATACAAATAAAAAATAAATAAAATAGAATGAAAACGGTGAGAGTAATAGAAATAATGGAAATACTTAATTTGTTATTTTAAGCTTTCATTCGAAATGCAGGTAAGGCTATTTCTTCTTTGGGCCACTGGTTTTGAAATGCTCAATTAACTTTCCAGATTATGTTTGATGTTTTTTCGACAAGCAAACACTGCAATGAATAATAATAAAACTCCTAGGCACTACATAACATTTCCAAAATAAATGAAGATTCTTATGGGTTCGATTTATTGTGGATAGTGAATAGTGCTTTGATCGAGAAATCGTAAAGATTTAAAAAAAATAACCAAGGAAGAAACAACATATCCAAACCTACATTCACTAATTCATCCAGAACAATATCTATTACGTGATATTGATAATGTAATATAGATAATCTAATTTAAATTTGGAGAAGGATTAGGAGCAAAAACGTTTTTTTTCCTCAATGTGAAATAGATAAGTGATATTTACTATATTTACTTTTTGTATTAATCACCAAATAATCAAAATATAGGCAGTGAATAACGAACATTTTTTTAAGTTTAAATTATTCCCTTGATAATCATTAAAAATGGAGATCAGGCAACATTCCAGTTCAGCATCATTTCTCTTTCAAAAAGTTTTAAAACTTCTTAACAAATGGTTCATAATTATTTTCGCCTCGAGTTCTCAACTTTTTCAAAGCTCCTTTTTAATTATTCAAAATTAAAATTAAACGGCCGTCGCACAGTGGTCTCAATTGGAATTTTAATATAAAAACTAAATCGGCGAAATATGATGAGAACAATTTTCATTGAAAAATGTTAATTAAAAGGTAAAGCTATAATAATTATAATTATATATTACAGTTTTATTTTAAAGTTCTAATAACAAAAAATTAATTATCTTGCGTTAATCGGTTGATTTCATTCAAATTCTGACAAAATCATCAATGGTACAAACGCTCTTCAATACTCAGTGTTCGAGTGACAGAAATATTAATATTAATATATTAGAAGTATCAAGATTTTACAAGCCGAAAAAAAAATATTAAATTATAATCTAAGACAACACACAAGCACATCTTTCATTGTGCATTCGATCAAGGCAAAGGGTTTAACAGAAAGGTTAATTATGGCTTGTAACACGTCGTGTCATTTTACAGCGGTTTTTATGGTGTTTGAATAACCAGGGTCATGTAAAATCAGGATCGAAGTATTTTTTTCCTAAAAAGCAAAGAGACAATATAATTATACAATGATAGAACAATTGTGTGCTACCTATTATGTAACATGTAAATATATATAAGTCCAGAGAGATTGGAGGGGGGAGGGGGAGAGGGGTGAAGCTGTCAATTACTGAGAAAAATTTTCACTCCTCAGGATTTAATAAAAAATTTTAGCAGATTTTTTTTATTAGTAACCGAAAGTTTGATTGAGTTCTGCGAACCCCCCAAAGACTTTTGACAATTATTCTTAAGAATCAAAGTGCTAGAGTGGAATCAAGTTCCACCTTCTCTCCTTATCATTAGATGCTATTTTTCATATTTTAAACAACAGAGCAATCTATTTCTAAAAAAAAAATAACAGATATTTCCAGAATTCGTAGTAGAACAATCGATTCAATGAAAACGAATGTACATATCGACGCCTATTTTTGAAAAAAGCTTAAGCATCAAATATTCGAAATTTAGGTATCAACTTGTCATGGGACCTGAAGACCGCCTGTATCGATTACCGCTTACGATATATCGAAAAAAAATTGGAAATGGTCTAAACATCGATTATTGATGACGTAAGAACCAAATACTAACGACTCAGTAGTCATTCTGGCCTTAACCAGTGCTAGAAGTCTTAAAAATATATTGTAATTATAAAGGTTTTGCCACCTTCATAAACTCCTACAATATAAAAGGAATAAATTATGTGTTTCCTGTAAAGTTTGCTAAATGGCTTGCACCTTTTTCAAAAAACGACGTCGATAAGTAAGTATTCCTTTGAAAGTTTTAAATATTTGATTCTATATAATTAGGAAAATATATTTTATCTGGATGATTTTATAAAACGAAGAATACTTCTAGTAAAATTGAGTTGAATGTAAAACGTGAGGATGATGAAAAAATATCTTAAAATGTCGGGCGTGATGCGATAAATTTCAATAAAATAAAAAGGAAGAATTAGCGTTTAACATAACATTAAGGAACATTATTATAATAATTATTACATTAATTATTACATTAATTACTCTCCTAACAAACTGTGTTCTCTCATAACTCCGATGCCTCCACTGTTTAAAAATTAACTATTAATAGTTATTAAAAACTATTTGACCCAGGCCATCAATTAACAGGAATGGATGTTAAATACTGCTAAGTGATGCGGGCTTAAACACAGAAGAGAAATTTATAAAAGGGATTCATTATAAATCAAACAGCAGTCAACAAAGGATGGAGTAAAACAACGGATTTCAATTGAATTTGCGCATTGAATTTAGCGATAAGAAGACTGACAGGCAGACTGCAGGTGCAGTAGCTACAGGTGCATTTGCAGATATGCACTAATTGGGACAGTGAGCCGTGCACAGTGTTTAGAGTGCCTCTGATTGCTGCGGTCCTCGCAGTAATGGACTCATTAACCAGGTGCCATTTAATATCGACAATTGTTACCTAGGCTGTTCTACGGTGATAATAAACTCATGTAAAGACATCAGAGCTTTATTCTAACTGGCTACTTTAATCACAAGAATGGGATTTTAGGTTAAAGCACCAAGTTAACATATAATAATAATGATATTTACTACCAATTATAGAAATACATAATATACATTGTTGCTTAGGAAGCAATGTGATATGCTTTCCTGTATCATAAGTGGCCGATAATGTCATGTTGCCAACGAACTTACGAACTCATGTACTCTAACTGGGGTAGGAAGAAACGTAGAATATGTGTTGATGGTATAGCATATTCTTAACCTGAAAATACCTAGGTCTGCGAAACGTTCACTGATTTTTAATAATCTGATAAATAGTATATAATTAATAGTATGATGTACCTATACAAAGTTTTAATTTGGAATCGAGCAAAAAATTATTTTTATTTGATAGATTAATAAAATTAAATAAACAAAGACAAATAAGCTGAATAATTTATATTTTTTCGACACAAGCATGCTTATATAAATTTATAGCACAGGTATTAAATTGATTAGGCCCCTAAAGTTTACATATAGGGTGGTAAAGTTTAAAATTTGAAAGTAACATTTTTTTTTTAACTTAAAAGTTAATCTTACGTAGGTAAAGCAGTTCAAAGAGATTCGTATAAAAATACCTTTGGGTAAAGAATTGGGGTCATTCTGTGCAATTGCTCGGTGATAATTTGTTGTTCTCATGAAACTTTTAAATTGGTTAATCAAACTCTAGAAAGTTGTTGAGCATTTCAGGCCAGTTTCGACTCTCGAGTTTCTCCTCTTGATGTACTGTTTTAGGGCTTCCACCAGTCAGTTTTCAACCTTTTATCAGGGTCATTCTTATTTTCTGTTTTTCAAGACATTTTCCCTGTTTCTTTTCATCTAAAGGAGAAACTCCTTTTGATTTGTTGAAAAAGATGATAATCTAATTAGTAAAACTTCTTTTGAGCTCTGGTATTGGACAAGTGCTCATCCATTCAATGAGCTTGGCTGAGACTTGTTTCTGTGTTAATTAGTCAAATAATATTTCAATAACAGTGCTAAGATTTTTCTGAACCCTCATTTTATTTCTTGAAAAATCGATGTAACAGTAATTGTTTATCTTATTATTTGTTTAATTATCCACTATTAAAAAGGAATCCATAAAAAGCATGAAAAAAACAATAAAAATTCTGAATAAATCTAAATCTAATTATCAATAGCCTTTGATAAGAAACACATTCTTATTGTATGGAAATACGTACTATTTTAAACTAATATATTATATTATGTATTATTTTATACAAAGTATGCAATGCGAATTCAGATGATTGGTTATAAGTTCCAAATCTCTATTAAGTATGCATGATATGTTAAAAGTCAAAAATAATTCATAATTAGCCTGGCCTGCGAATTAAAAAATGTGGTGCGGTGCGCGTATCACACAACTTTCCCTTACCGTTCTATAATAATTATCTTTTTAATGCAATTTTAAAGAGTTCACATAAACACTGCTTCTAATAAACGCAGAGGCATACACATCTTTTCCCACATAAGTACAATAAAAAAAATATTTAAACAATTTTAGTACAACAATCCTGTACACAACCTATATATTTTAACTTTGTCAATTTGCAAATATATTTTAAAAGTTTCTGGTTAAGTTTCATGGGAAACTTTTTCTTTTCGTTAAATAATGTGAAAGTAGAAATAATTAAGTTAATTCCCGCTTTTGTATTCTTAAATTACTTTATTACATAGCGTATTGTTTACAACAGATTGGCGATTGTTAGGAGGAGATTCGGTCGCATCCGTCTCCTTTCGGATGCGCTTGGATATCCATCTAGGGTCTTGTGCTCCACATAAAATACACGGTATCTTTGCTAATACTGATTCTTTTATTATTTCTTAGATAATTTAATTACCTTTCATACAATTCTACACATAATTACATTAGAATGCATACTTTTTAAGCTATACGCAAATAAAGTATTCTTTTCATCATAATTTTTTTCTCTGCAATTCTTCGGTGATTTTCTACATAAATGAAAAGCCTTTATGAAGAATAATTTAGGCAAGTTTCATCAAAATCGTTAGAGTCGTTTTCGAGAAAAATGTAAAAAATTGTAAAATCCATGATATAATAGCTATTTCCGGTTAGTCCGATGCGCTGTATCTTTGCTAATACTGGTCCGATTTTGATGATTCTTTTATTGTTTTTTAGATAATTTAATTATCTTTCATACAAGTGCATAGATAATTTACCATAAATTGCACGCTTTTGAAGTTATGCGTAAATAAAATATTCTTTTCATCATAACTTTTTTCCGTGCAATTCCTCGGTGATGTACCATATATATAAAAAGTTAAAGGTCTTTATGAAGAACAATGTAGGCAAGTTTAATCAAAATCGTTAGAGCCGTTTTCGAGAAAATTGTAAAATTGTGTAAAATCGATTATATGAAGTGGCACTTCCGGTTAGTCGATTTTGACAAAACTGTTGCTGTAACACCACATGTATGTGCTAACCTTAAATATGGAATTTCAGTATCGTACACGTTTCCGTTTTTGAGCTAGACTGATCACATACACACAGACCATTTTGCGAGACTTGGTCATTTGGACTCAGGGGACCTTAAAACATGTATTTCCGTTGAAAACTCGAATTCGAAAATTTTCACGATCGCAATACTTCCCCTTACTATATACTTCGTATATAGGTAAGGGGAAGTAAAAAAAAAAATCAATTCTATGGTTTATCCTAAACCAGAGTTTTACAGAATACAAAAAAAAAAGTTTACAAAACTAGCATTTATATTTGTTTCATCACCAATTAATTAATTCAAAACACAGTGCCAATTTCTTTTGATAGATAATCAAATAAAAATCAAACTTATTCCAAAGAAAATTGTTCAATAAACTGAAATATTTTAGTAATCAAGACTAATAAATGGTTATTAATTGAACAAATACAATTTCTAAAACTGTACATTGTTTAGATCCATAGACTAAAATATATTTACATCTAAACTGACGAAATTGTATGGATCGTGTGTTTTTCACCAGCAAACTTAATGCAGTTAAAGAGTTTTTACAATTTCTTATTACAGTCACAAATAAAGGTTAAAGAAAAATAACGAAACATAATGAAAAGACGATGCCTACCAGAGGAAAAAAAGACTATTCCAGATCCAGATGATTTACCGTTTGCGGTTCTCCTGAAACTTCTTAATTGTTCGATCAAACTCAACAAAACTTACTTTACTTCCAACCTAATAAAGTTTTATAGATTTTGTTTCCTTAGTATAAAAAAGTCTATTATCCTTGAACTTTCTGTAAATGCGAATGGTACTCAGTAACGAGAAATGGTTATTAGAATGGGCTACATATACACAGCCAGGTATGAACATATAAATATTATTATTTAGCAATAATATTATTTCAGTGTTGATGAATGAATGAATTTATTATTATTTTTTTAAATTGTAGTTGTTTAAGAACCTTACTCTATTAAGAACATTAATAGAGTAAAATTTAAGTTGCCATGAGTCTAATGTATAATAATATATAATAATATAATAATATAAGGTATAATAATAACCTCAAAGAAGAAGTTGGTCGAGGGGGCGAGGGGTGTTGTCAAACACTAACATATTAATAAGTATGACTTATTTATTTTGTGTCAACGTTTCGGCCTAAGTTTTATGCCATCATTAGGGCAGAGAGGTGTGCAGCCGAGCGCCAAATCATAATAACCTTTTCACGTGAATACAAAAAAAAATGTTGATGTATTATAAATATTTATACGATATACATACATATATATATATATATATATATATATATATATATATATATATATATATATATATATATATAATAAAGATTGAAACCTACGTTTATGCAAAGAATTTTTTTAAATAGTTAAAAAATGAGTTCATAAATCAAATATGTATTATTTCTACTATTAATTAAATTATTTTTGATTTATGCACTATTAGAACTAATTTTAAAAAAAATATATAGGACCAACGTGTGACTAAACAATAATTAAAAAGGGAAGATGGGATATTACGGAGGCGGTGGAGGCATTTTAATTAGATATTGTCATTATATTAAGAGGCGGAGGGTTGTCATTATACAAGTGGGTTAACCTTAAATTTATAGATAAACAATGAATATATATATATAAAAATATATATATGTGCCTTATTTACTGCATGTACCTTTTATGTCTGTTTTTAATCTTTGCATATATTATACAATGGTACTGGTAAAGGCGGGGGAACAAATTCCGGCAAGTCCTTTTTGCCAACCCTAAGTATATATATATATATATATATATATATATATATATATATATATATATATATATATATATATATATATATTCCTTCATAATACTTTATACGGTTAACCAATAATTATTCAATTAATTATTTTGTTAATTATATACGATGGCAGTTGAAAGTCGTTAAAATTAGGTTCGCTTATCTAAAACAATATATGAAACCAATCCGACCGCAAAATGTCTGATCATTTCCTGGTAGAGCCAAACAATCGAGCTGGCCGATGGGGTGCCTAAGACACCAGGCCTAGAGGAAGAGAAGAGGATGCCTTTTGGTGCGGCCACTCTAAACGAAGGACTAAACCAAACAGGTCTATCGAGTTAGCTGCCGGATCTTTGGAGGCTCCAGTTCTCTTGGAGCTGCCTTTCGTTGAGTTATCTCGTTCCGCCATCTCCCTTTTCATTGCCACTCCCCGCCCTTTATCTCCTGTCTCGACGCCCTCTGATAACTTTCCCTCCTCTACCATTCAGCCAGCCATTCATAATTATATTAAATTTGGGGTCGGTCTAAAACGGTTTGTTATCAAGATCGTTATAATTCATTCGGTTAACAATTCACGTTTGTTGTAATTTAAATCATCAAAACGTTGATAAATAATATTTAAAAATAAAACGAATTAAAAATAAAATAAATAAAGAAAATAAAAAGAATTATAATAAACATCTGGCGTCGACTAAAATAGAAGGGTAAAAAATAGAATTCATCTGGGGTCCCTTATCGCTACAGGATTATCGGATATGAAGAAGCAGATCAGGCTGCTCGAAAGGCGGGAAACCAGGAAGAACTCCTATTACAGTAATCAATAAAGACCCTATAGAAGACTTTCTAAAGAAAATAAAGTCGGAAACTTGGAAAGTATGGCATCGAAAATGGGAACAAAAATATTCAAACCTAAAGGCGATAAAGAGACACTGCTCCAAATTGAATACTTCAAAACGATCATTTAGAAAAGGCTCATCCTATTTCGGTTAAGGATTGGGTACTGTAAATTTTCACATCCTCATTTACTAAGAGAACTTGATCCTCCAACCTGTGAAAGCTGCACTGTTCAAAGAACAGTTAAAAACGTCTAAAAAAATGTTGCAAGATAGTATGGATGACAAAAAAAAAAGCAGTTAAGAAAATATTTAAATTTTTGAAAACAGTGAAATTCAAAAAACCGATTCTAAGAAAACCCTGCAGGATTTTGACAAAATAACAATAAATAAATTATAAAACGTTTTAAACAGAAATATTTCATCGGTGCCTGGATTATCGAATCCCCAATAAATAACCTTTAAACAAAAAAGGACATGATTTTACTTGATACGCTCTTGAGAAAATTACCTTAACTTCTCGGGGAGCTTCGACATCTTAAAATAAACTTCAAATAAGACAAGATACAAATAGGTTAAGAACAACATATTTATTTTGCAAAAATATATTGAAATAATTTATATTTTTACTTTAAGCATTATTGTAAAGATCACTGCCAAAAAATATAACTAAATAAATACTAAGAACAAAAACTAAAAAAGTCGGTGTTTTTAAAAATATTTGTGTAAGATTAATAGCAACAGAAAAACCCAGCTTAAAATCATGACCATGTTCAACGACTATAGCTGAGCTTATTTATAAAGCAATGCTAGCAGCTCAAAAAAGTTAGGAAGCAAGTAAAATAAATATTAAGTACAATGATCCAAGAAGAGTTTCAGGAAAAAGAATTGGAATGAGTGAGGAAAAAGGAGCCAAGAAATAACGAGAAAAAAACATATGGCCACGATATCAAAGTGCGGTATAAGAGGAAGACTGCATGAATGAAATATTAGAACTGTAATACGATGAATTTTAATTATAGTCCATGAATAATCGCATTCATTAATTTAAATTTAATGAGTTTGAATGAAATGTATAATCAAATTCATTAATTACTGTATGGTTTGAGGTGTAAAATAAGCTCTAATACTAGAATACTGCTTCAAAAAATATTCTTTATACTTAAAAATATATATTCGTATTATGAAAAAGTACGGGCATGTAAAGCAGTTTAGCATAGCTGTCGCACAGTGAAGTAAATTTCTGGACGGAATTTCGACAACAAATTATCCCATAAATGATCAGTGAATGGCCTATATAATAATATACAATCTCTGTTACGTCAGTTACAGGAACTAAAGTCCTATAAATTAGGAACCATGTTCTAGAATAAAATAAATAAATTCTGGTTATTAAAAAATATTACTGAACATTTTAAGTTAGTTTTTCTTATATATGAACATTTTTATAAACATTATTTCTTATATATATATATATATATATATATATATATATATATATATATATATATATATATATATATATATATATATATATATGTATATATATTTTTATTATTATTTTTTTCTGTTGTCACTAAAGACCACCATTAATACTTACACCTTTAATACAGATAGGATGTACAGTTAAAGTTTTTTAGAGAACTAAATATATATTAGAAAATTATTTTGATTGTTCTGAAGGTATTTCAACAAGGTATTTAAATATAAAGAAAAAGGAAATAGTTAAATTTTCAAAACAGAAAATTGAAAATGGTTAATAACCCCAGTAGTATACATTAAAATCCAATATATAATATAAGTGAACTATTTATTACAGATTCCATAGTGCCATCTATCGAGGGAAATAAGTTTATTTGATGAAATAATGATCATTTGTTGATCTTTGGCCGCGCGATGAGGTGTTCTTAAAGACATAATATCGCTTATCGAGCAAAGACAGCTTGGAGGGGGTCACCCAACCTCACGTTGCTACGAACCATAGTTTCCATGGAGCAGCGGCAGGCTACCTATAGCTCCATTACCAGTCCCTTTGGGACTAATTCGGCAGTGTCCTTCCCACCATCTCGGGTTTATGGACAAAGACAAATCGGTCAAGATATAGTTTAAGACAACAATAACTGTTTTCTTGGAGATGTCTGAAGCCTAATTTTTTTCGTCGGGTAATTTTTCTGACAATGACAGATGCGTGTGTCTGCCCAGAAAGATATATAATCATTTGAATTGCATATGCTAACTTCTCAACGCATCTCCTAGCACGTAACTATTCATTCTTCTTCCGCTTTGTTCTCTCGGCACAATCTGAAAACGTCAGTTCTGGCCGTCCAATCTTTTTAACAATTGGCAATTTTACGATATTGTTCAGTTGTTCATAACCCCCTAGTCAAATAGAACTATTTTTTAGGAATCTATCTTCTGACCGGTTTACTTCCAACGATTTGTTCATCAATTTTGAAAAAAAAAGAAAAATATAACATATGGAAAAGATTCGGTTTTATTTTCGGAGCAGTTTGTACGTTCTGAAATGACATATTTAAGATATTTGGTTTCTCCTCCATAGTTATCTTATTTGATGGCATGATTATGCCATATAATTTCTTCCTTGATATAAAATTAAACTGGTGTCAGCAGGAAAAGAGAAGTCGCTTACCTTTTCTTCGCACCTTGTGCTTGTTATATATAATTTGTGCCTAAGAATAATAATAATAATAATATAGTTTTATTGACATAATTTTCATGACAAAAGCCTATCCTGGAGGAGGTACAATGGAGATCAGCTCACAATATAATTATTCAAACATAAATAATGAAGATACAAATATAATAATATACCACCATATAAAATAAAATAAAATCCTCAGTGCTTATTAAAGTATACAAACAAAACAGAGAAAATATAATTGTAATATATAATGATAAAGCTTAAAATCCATTAATATACTAGTTCTTTAAAAATTCAAATACGATAAGATAAAATTCAAAATTCAGATAAAACAATCTTTTTAGTATATTAACATTTTTTAACCAGCACTCTCTGTCCCTGGCCACTTTCATAGAGTTTGTTCCCACTATGCGGGTGATTTCGTCTCTCCACTTCATGTATGGTCTTCCTCTCCTTCTCACTTGGTCTATCGGGTTCCATTCGGTAACACTTTTCGACCACCTATCGTCCTTCAGTCTGGCCAGATGACCAGTCCACCTCCATTTCAGTTTTTGGGCTTCCTTACTTAAACTTTTTCCTGAGAAAGAATTAAACTTAAACTTTTGAATTAAAAAAAAAAAAAAAATTGAATTACTTTGAATTAAACTTAAACTATTGGTTTTTGGCTGAGAACGAGAAGAATCAGACTAAGAATAATATTGTCCAAAAATATCAATACATATTAATACCTGGCCTGAAGATGCAGACTGCTGCTATTTTTATTTTGTTGTTTTGAATAAACTAATTCTTCTGCGCTGCATAACTTAAGTACTAATAATCTTAATAATGATGTGGTATTTTTCAACCAACGGTTCCATGCACAGCTCATTGATGATGGGTGTAGAAGCCACTTCATAAAGGTCGGTTATGTCCGAGGAAGATCTTTCACTCCAGTGCAATGTCCATGGTGAATTTAACAAAATTTAAATGTACTACATAAGAACTTAAACCTGAGCTACAGGAATCCTGTGCCTTACCCATCATTTAATCCATTATTATTAAAATACAATATAATAAGGTTATATAATAGTTAATAGGTTCTCTCTACAACCGCTGTTACAATGTTTCATGATTGAGCTAGATTTTAAGCTGCAATATATTGCCACTATCCTAATTCGAAGTAGTACAGCCACTTCATTAGTAAAACTAACTCTAATCATCCACTGAATATTAAGCCAATGGCAACTAACCGATAGAGACAACCTCCATAACTGAATATCACCAGGAGGCAGCAACCCTCCCAGTTAACTGTAAATGTTAGCACTGAAGTCCCTCGTTCTACAATTAGCAGAACCTCCCAAGTCAGCTTAATCAAATTGTTTTGTCTAGGCAATAATCTCTGTACAGAGTTTCGGATGAAATTATATTAACAATTCTAATAACCAAAGGTTGTAATATTTAAAGCAGTTTTAACAGGATACGAAAACGATGTTCAAAAATTACTTATAGTACAGGAAAAAAAACCCATATGGACCAAATAAATAACAAAATTTGTACATTCATGAAACTTTGGTTGCAGCTTCGCCTTGGTAGGAAGAATCAAAATGAGCAGAGTCCACCCAAATTTCCGAGGGACAACTCTCCCAGAGGGAGCTGGCCGAACTTGGGGGCACAAATTAACTAGAGTAAAGTATCGTTTGCTATCTTTTTATTCCTGAATCGAAAAAGATCACTTCCAAGACGATACAGTGAACAGTTCACAAGTTATTACTGATATCAGATAAAAATTACAGATAAATCATATTTTGCGGCTTTATTATATATAGGGTGTCCCGTAAGTCACGGCAAGTATAAGAAAGAGGTGATAATAGGCCTTAATAGCAATAAAAAAGTTCATATTTGCCCATGGTCCGATTTCACGTAAAAAAAACAGGAAATTTATCTTTGAATTGTTTTCTCAGTCCCCTGTTAGGATACAGATACCCAATCTCTAGGAAAATTCTCATTTTTATAAGCTTTTAATTCGAATAAATGAAGTCGAGGTTAGGGATTAGGACAGGGGACTGAAAAAAACATTCACTAGTAAAGAGTGATTTAAAGAATAAAAGAAAACTTTTCGTTATTAGTCCCTTCCAAGGTCCCCTTAGAAGGATATAAGCCAAACAGTGTACCTTAAAGAGAACTTTGTCGACTTTACGATGATGCAATTGGAACTTAATTAGCTTGGTTAGTTTTTGAGTGATTACTTCTTATTCAACGAAAAACATGATTTTATTAATAAAACAAAAAAGATTCCTGCTTTTCAGTGCGAAATCGGACAATGGGTAAATATGAACTTTTTTGTTGTTCTTGAGGTCTATAATCACCTCTTTAAATATACCCTGTATATAATTCAGCCGCAAAATGAGGTTTATCTGTATGTTTTACTCGACTTAATTTGTGCAAGTTATTTTGCCAATATCCCGTCCCCATTTAGAAACTCCAGAGGCGGCTGTCCTCCGAAATTTTCGCAAGTTCCGCAGATTTCGATTCCTACTACCAAGACAAAATTATAATCAAAGTTTCATGATGTACAAATTTTGTTGTTTTTCTACACTGCTAGGAAATTGGCAGGTATACAGTGAAATAAAAGCGCGTTTCGTGGACTACAAAGGATGGGAATATTTGACAACAATCCCTGTGGAGAGATTCTTTGCATACAGTGACAGGTGAGGTAGCCACTTCAGAGAGGCTTCATTAGGCCCATGCGTGTAGGCTCAGAGGCCCCAACCGACAAAGAGTAGCAAAAACTGACTGATCGTTATTCCAACTCCTCTAATCTGCAGAAGGCTCTGTGTAAATATCATCCTCGTGGATCGTAATGTGGCTTAACCGACACAAAGGCCAAATCCAGATTAAATAAAAGATGAATAGATAAATGTCTATCGAAAAACCTCTTCATAACGAACAGTGGCCAAATGATTTTTAATTTGTCATTAACTATCCCCTAAAACATTCATTTGAAAGCCTATTCTTAAGTTAAGTTCGTGATCCTTTACTGATTTGTATATATTTCATTAAAAAATAATTTAAAAAATAAATTAAAATGATCGAATTATTAAATACCGAACAGAACCAGAATCAGAAATTCTTAGGATTAAAAACCAATTTTCCTTGCTATATCATTTTTAGCAATAAATTCGTGCATAGAGAACTGTACGCATCATTATGAAGAAATTTCTAACTGCCACTAGTTGGTTTTGTAAATTGTATGTATTGTTGTTATTTGACTTCCATGGAAAATAAGAAGCTATGCCTACCACGATGTTTTATTCACTTAACTAATTAAATTTATAATATACGACACTTTATTAACATGTGTGATAATTTAAATGTTCGTCAATCATTTTGATAGGATAGCGTAATACATTTATACGTACATGATTGGGTGACTGTTCACATGGTGAGTTAGTCACAGCCAGAACACGCCAAGTGATCAAGAAATTTATGTTACTAGAGCTGTGAAACTTCACAGAATGGTAAAAATGTAACGGAACTGACGAAAATTTAAAATGAACTTTGGATAATTCAAACTCGAATGATGTTCTCAAAAGTGGAGCATTCATTCACCGGAATATCATCTATGGCAACCCTCAGCCGTCTACCACAAAGTACAACTCTTTCCATGGCTTTGTTCCTATGAAATAAATAAAAAATAAAGTTTAAAAGAGTAGCATCTCCTCATTTACCCAGAATTGTACTACCCACGTACAGTAATAGAACAACACAACATATGAGCACAGAAACCGTAAGGAAATGGATATTTTTAGATTTGTGATTATACGGCTGACATGAAAGAAATGATTTTTTAACATAAGAAACTAGACTAAATAAGAAAAAGTTCGACATGTTTAGTGTTATTACATTTTTTCCTTAGTTGCGCACAGTTCCCTCACTTTCCTGTATAGCCTTATTCCGTTCCAAGGAATTCAAATCAGTATGTATCATTAATGAAATGACATGTTTTATTTTACATTATGTGTAACCTGTAACAATTATCTGTGATAAGAATTACAAATATACATTAAAACAGATGCATGTGAGATAACAGATGTATACATAGATGACAAATCTAATAATATCAAAAACTTTTATAGCAAGAACATATTTAAAAAATATTAATTTTTAGTGTCATTTTCTTTTTAGTTCCATATAGTAATTCCATCTAAATAAAAAAATAAATAAATAAAGATTTAAAAAAATAGAAATGATTTATAATTATAATTATTCCAAAGACAAGATAATATTATAATGGAAAAATGTGTAAAATATATACTAGAAAAACTAATGAAATCAAGAATAGTAAAGAAGTAATCAGCTTACACTGAAGAAGTAATCTCAACGAGTTGGAGGCTACTTGACTCAGACGAAGACTGATGGATGAAACAGGAGAGAAAAGACGGGCTTGAACATATTATACTAGTTTTACAAACAGCCGTTAACTTAAGTTATAACTCAGAATGTGATATGCTATTAATTATAAAATTAATAAAAGACTAAACGAGCAAGAAGGTTCAATGCCGATACCGACACTACTCTTCGAACCTCTCCAGAATGAATCAGGTCTAAACCGAAAACTACAACTTCGCCGTTACGCGCCACTTATCTAGTGATTCATTAACAAGATCACCTCAATTGCTACGGTGCTTTTGATGTTAATTATAAATATCTTATGTTTAAACATCTTTCTTGAAGCAATATATTTCACGCTTAAATTTATAAATAAAACGTAAATTAAGTAAATTTTTTATTTATTTGATATAACTGAAAATATAAGGTATAATACCTGTTTTAAGCTTGGATGAGAGATAAACTTTATTTTCTGGTTTATTAGCTTTGTATCGACTCTAGGTTCAGAAGACCCTTCCAATGCACATCTAACCTCTATAAATTTGATACCTGATCCTTTAGTGGACAATAGAATTTTACATTTAGGTTTTAGACCCCGGATATTACTCAAAGAGCTTCTCTTCACCTCCTTTATACATCATATTTCAGTTTTCGCATAAAAGTTTAATTAACATAAAAGTAGTTATTATTTATAGGTGTATATAAAATTGAGCACTCTAGCGTAAAGTTTTATGGAAGATAAACCTACTTTATAATCATTATAAAAAAATAAAAATCACTACTAGGAGGAGAAGAGTATCGGAGAATATCGACATCCCTTACCGGCCGAAGCGCCTCTAGGGACCGCAGGAAGAGCCAGGGTAAACAGGAGCAAAAGTGATGGCAGGAGGCTGCCGTTGATCTCCTGGGACATACCTGACAGGAAGCAGGCGGCTGGAAAAGATTTCCTCCAGCAATAGAGGTCCATATTCCAGCGATTTAGGGTGTTGGCAGGCATATCACTGGATCGATTTTTGTTATTTATAGATATTCCACTATTTATGTTACTTAATATTATTGAACGCCAATATCAAACTATCAAAGAATAAAAAGGTTCAACAATATATAATCCAGAGAAAAATAACCTTATGAAGGTTAAGATAGTACAATATCAACAACTGTACTTCCTTTTATATGTATTTTTACCAAATAAGAAATATAAATATGAAAAAATTAAAACTCTTATCACCTCCTTATTACATTATATTTATATGATCAAGGTGTGGCCAGAAATAAAACACAGTAATGAAATATACTGTTTAATTTGTGTCGACGTTTCGGCCAAGATTGTATGCCTTCATCAGGTCCTCGCTAACGGTGAATAGAACCAATTAAATTGTATATGTATTCATATGATTTTACTTAATAAAATGTTTTTATTTAAATTTGGTGAATTAAAGATGAATCATAAAGGATGTTTCCTCCCTATATACAACACGACCAACCGTGATGGATTTTATCTCACTCAAATGTGAATGAATTTTATCTCACTTTTGGATTCGGAGTAGGCCACTCTAGAGTGGTGATACAGGTATTTCTATGGTAGGTACTATCTTAAAAAAATGTATTAATAACCTGCATAAATATTTTTAATAACTTCGATTTTTCCCTTATATCGTTCATGAATCGACTGGGGTTCTGGGGTTCGAAAAACCGAGCTCTACAAATTAGACGAAGTAAAGAGAAAAAACCTAACGGTTGAACTTGTATGGCTGAGCACATCACATCCTTTCCAGCACATCACTAATTCAAAACCTGCCATGGTTTCTAGTGTTACAGGTTTTAAAGTAATTACATTTTTTAAATGACTCCCTTTTATTTTAAGAGGAAAAATTTTTATATATATATATATATATATATATATATATATATATATATATATATATATATATATATATATATATATATAATCAATAGTGAAAGAGCTACAGGATCCATGTTCAATATTTGTTCGTTTAATTTATAATACTGTATACGATTCATATAGTAATACTAAAAAGTGCTAGTAATATACAACAAATCCTTTGATTGGATAAAAATAAAAATATTTTATATTATATATCATATTTTAAGAATTGAAAAGCAAGAGTAATTATAAATCATCGGATAAATCTATTCAAAAAATATTTGAAATAAATAATATCAAATCGAAAAGTAAATCACTTACAATAAATAGAGAAATTATAAGGAGAATTATCATTTTCATCAGAACAAACTTTCAAACTCTGTGGATTTATGATAAATTATAAGCTTGATATAAGTATTTTAACATAAGTTTGGAATTCGTAACATAAGCATAATAAATAAGAAAAATCAAATTTCAATATTTAAAAACTATTATTTTCTAATTAAGATTGGATAAAAGAATAATATAATGAAATTTTGCAAAAAAAAAAATAAACTATTCCTATTATTAATTAAGAAAAAAAATTCATACAGAACTTTTGGACGAGAAAAACATTTTCCTACACACTCTTGACCTAACTCTTCACCACATCAACTCGAGAACCACTCATGTTAAGCATCTTATAAACTTGTGGTACAAACTCCAAACGGTAGATTTGGGACACTTAACCTTCATCGAAAACGTTCCTAAATATTATGTCGTACCTTATCTCAAGAAAATAAATAACCAAATGTTATTTTCTAATATCAAAATAGTTATCCAACAAGCTATTCCGAGAGTCGTTATAAAAATAACATTAATATGATGTCTTAGAAAAGTTTATTCAATTCATTCATTTTATCACATAAGTGAATAAGGAAAATTTGATTTCCATGTAGGAAGTTAAATTTTTTTTTTAATTCTAATGAAATGCAATATTGTGTATAATCAAAATTGTGCCCTTGTATCTCAAATTCTAAAAGACATATTGAAAAACGGAAAACGAAGTTTTTCTACATTTGTATTGTATTTTCAAAAATCGCTATGAAAAAATGTGGTTTTAATGAGTAAATTCAAAAATAGATTACACAACGTATAGCAAAAAGTATTCAAATTTTGTCCTGTTCATATTTTTCGTATCTATAATAGTTTTCGAGAAAATTTATGTTGGGTCGTTTAAAATGAGACACTGTATAATTAATACATATAGTTATATTACCAGATTCGCTGTAAACTGAAGCTAAAAGAAACCATCATCGATAATGCCAGACTTAAACTCCCTCGGACCCATCTGAAGGTCCCATCATCACTAAGTATCCTGTGTAGTTGTATAAATAAAGTGTGATATCTAAAATTTTATTTTGGCTATCATATTTTCTTTGCCTAACATATTTAAAGAAGACATGTTAGAAATCTTTTAATTCAATAATACATTGTTTAAGAGACCTATCAGATTATATTAGTGTTATAGGAGATCTACCACTACGTTATTAACATAACGTTGTATGGATCAGAATCATGGATACACACAAAACAATATCCAAATAAATTACTGGCCCCAGAAATGGACTTTTGGAGAACAAGTTGAGCCATATCCAGATTTCAGAAAATCCCAAATGAGGTAATAAGAAACAAAGTAGGATCTGAATACAACATTCCCAATGACATCAGTGAAAGAAGATTGTTGTGGTATGGTCACGTCTTGGGAATGGATGAGACGCGTTGGTCCCTTCGTATACATAAATATTGCCTGAGAAGAGAAGAAGACGTGAAAGACCTCGGAAGCAGTGGATAGAGGAAGTCAGAGAAGAGATGGTCCCTCTCTAGCCAGTCTATGGATTAAGTACTCTATACTATTCCTCCGTTGGACAGAGGTTAATTGAGGACCGGGATGTGAAGTAGTTGGAAAACCCCCCCAAAAAAATATATTAGAAGTCTACAATTAAACTAAAGTAATGCTCGAACCCCAATAACATTTACCAACAATGTTGCAGTGACCATATTTCCTACCTTTGGATAGAGAACAGAAAGTTACTTCACGAAGATAAAAATTATTATTTTTTTTTTTTCATTCTAACTCCTCATGATCGTACCTTAGATTTGAATCTGGAACTATGCAATGTGCAAGTGAAGTTTCTTTTTTAACCACAGTAAAAGTATGTGATGTTCAGTAATGTACAATATTTGTTAGTAAAAATTCTTTTGAATATCTTATTTCTGTACTTTGATCATGTATTTTATACCATACGGAAACTTACCCTAAGGAAAGCCAAACAATACTATCAGTAACTATCTCACGAGCGCGAAGCAGTACTTTCGCTTACCGCTAAAACTGGCATAGAAGGAGAAGGTAAATACCAATTAAATAAGAAAACAAGCTGTAGGAGTAAAGTTGAACAATCCCTCTAATTTAGATTGGAATGCATGCTCCGTGAGACCCTCTTTGTTCTTAACTCCTTTTATCCGATTATCCTTTGCCCTTTAATTCCGGTGTGGGTTCCATAATTAATTCCTCTTGAGGGTTTCTGATATAGAGTCGGGAAGGCAAACGGTAATCGCAGATAATCTCTGATGTCAAACAGCCACCAAACCGAAGCTTCAAGGGCTTCTTCACTAAATGCCATGCTTAATTTATTGGTAAAACCGTCACAGTAATTTACAATCATTACCAGCTTAAATAGTAAAATCATAGTTTATAAAAGGAAAGATTTTATTATTTACAAACAGTTTGCAGGTTACACACTGCACGTTCAAAACTTAAGAGCGAAAATGATAAGTCGATACAGACCAAAATTTCATTTCAGATATCATATTCTATATATTATCACATACAAATATTAATATAGAAAATACTTTTAAAATTAGATGAAGGATGCAGATATCATTGTTTTTAATAATTGGTTTTATAGATAATAAATTTTTAATATAATATTTATAAGAAGAGTGCCAAAATACGAAAAAGTGAAAGTTTAAGGGGAAGTGTTTAAAATTTACCTATTAAGGATTATAGCCGTCTCTTAACTCGATGAAACATCAGTTGGAAATTTTCTTGGTCAATACTTCTCATATTTAAAATAAAAAAATTAATCTTCGATTTTTGATAATTTAATCATGAATCGTGAATCAAATTGTGGCAGTTTTTCATTTAAAAAAAAACTGCAGGCTCCTAAAGAGTTTTTGGATAAAAAAAGACACATTTTTTAAAAACAAGACAGTCATTCTAGAGTTACTCTCTAATCACAGTTTGAAGAAGGTTATTATGTTTGATTAGTAAATTCATAATACCTAAACTAAAAATAAACTGTTATTGCGGTAAATATTGAAACTGAAAATCTGACATTTTTCTCAATTACTGTTGATATTATGGCAATATTCTTCCAAATGGACGATTTGTATAATATTGAACAAAACCATCATGTTTTTCTATTCTATCTCAAATTTCAATTTTTCAAATATTTCAAATTTCTATTTCAAATTTCAAAATTCTATCTCAAAGATTCTATCTCTAGAACTTTCCTTTTTTTTTTTTATAATATGTGAGTATGTGATTGATGATACAATGATTACATGATCGAATGTCTTGGAGTGGTGTGCTTCCTCTAGTTGGTGCGTCTTTCGGGACGGTTGATGTGAGATGTGCTATATTTGATCTTCATAGATGTAATTTTTTGTGTATTCCTGATGATGCCTGAATTGGCGAAACGTTGATTGCTTGGTTATTTACCAGTATTTTAGAGACTTGAGGCTTTGTTTTCTAACAATTAATTTATGTCTCTTCTAGACTTTCCTTTTTTTTTTTAATAATATGTGAGTATGTGATTGATGATACAATGATTGCATGATCGAATGTCTTGGAGTGGTGTGCTTCCTCTAGTTGGTGCGTCTTTCTGGACGGTTGATGTGAGATGTGCTATATTTGATCTTCATAGATGTAATTTTTTGTGTATTCCTGATGATGCCTGAATTGGCGAAACGTTGATTGCTTGGTTATTTACCGGTATTTTAGAGATTTGAGGCTTTGTTTTCTAACAATTAATTTATGTCTCTTCTAGAGTTTTGCTCTAATATATATATCCACTTTTTTCGATATGGATCGTAAGTATTTAAATTTTATTTATGAAACAAAAACAATAGTGAATGGCAAAAATATGCTTTTGTTAGTAATTATATAACCTGTTTAAAAATATCTCTGCAAATGATAAGAAGTATTATTTAATAAAGTTAAAAATAAACTTAGATATATGATTGATGCAGACTTTACGAGTTCGCCATTTGCAAAAACCATCATTTAGAGCTTATTGTTAAGGATTCACTAATAAAGAGTAGAGGAGGTCATAGTATTATAATAACAAATTTAATAAATTGAAATTATTTATAAATTGGGTTAATTGTATTTTTTACATTTTATAATGAACCAAAAAATGTTAATACAAAACCTAGTTAACATACGAGCATAAATTGAAACCGCGATATCCTTGAAGGATGTAAGAGGTTCCCTATAAACCTATATCCCTTTGATGTGCTATATCACCAACACGCCCAAAGCATGTTTAGTTTATGAATGATAAAGCATGATAAGACTTATGTAGAATATCTGAAAACTACGAGAGAGCTATTTATAAATCAATATTTATTCTATAAACAATTAGTGTAATGCAACATTTATAGCGGGTATGTTATTTATCACTACGTTTATTAATATATCTCATGTGAACTATATGATATAGCACAATACTTTTGAAAATATCTTAAGTTTTAGCTTAATTTTCCCGATTTTTTTTTCTCCAATTTTTGTTTATTAACGAGTTGAAAATATTATTGAACATATACCAATTTTAAAAAAGAACTATATTTTTAAAATGTATATGTACAAAGGTTAGCTATTTACGAGTTAATAAAATATTGATTAGTATTTACTTATTTGTTTTTTAGTGGTCATATATTTATTGCTAAACGTAATTTAATCCTTCTATATAAACTTTTTCACAGAATCTCCATTGGTCAACGTTTCATGATGATCATAACCTGAAAGTTCATTTTGAATTACTTATTAAAATTTACATATATAACTATATACATGAGTAATATGTAATTAAAAATTAATTAAAAAAAAAATTGGTTATTTTAGTTGGCTTGTTTTTTTTAAGTATAATTTTTTCTTTCGTGGCTATGAAGGTCTGTTAAGGAAGCTGTGGTTTCGGGTTTATTATTATCATAATTTAGGATGACATACGTACGTCGGAATGACACAAAGAGCACTGCAGACTTGTGATAAAGTCGGAGTTTTTAAAAGGTCTTCTTCAGCCCTGTTGATGTCATCGTGGTCCTCCTTGCTCTTATTCAAAACTGACGCCACTATTGTTTCTTTGGTCGGTTCCACTGATGAATGAATGTTAGCATCGATTTCTGCGTATGACTGTGCATCGCCGTGATTTGTGATCATTCATTAACATTTGGAGAGTAGTGTTCTTGACCAGCTTCATCTATTGTACATTTCCAAGGCCATGTCTGAAGCAGTTTTGGATAGTATTTTGAGTGAGGTCGTTCCAGGAATCAGAAATCATTACCGATTTACATCAAGTTGTGATCCTTTAAAATTTTCTGACTGGTCCAACATTTTTAAGATCAAGCGATTACGGAATTTCACTTTACAATACACTTTATACTAGAAGCGGAGAAGGGAGTTCGAAGAAAATTCGGTAAGGCGGAAATGGAGTGTGGTAACGCAATGACTCACAGCCCTCGGAAAGAGTAAACAAGAATCGTGTTCAAAACCCTTTTATATAATATTCGTATTTTTCATCCGTTCAAAACTGTTGCACTCCATAACGTAAGTGCATACATATGCAATTTAGACAAAAAAGTAATGAAGGGACTTTTAATTACAAAAATATATATATATATATATATATATATATATATATATATATATATATATATATATATATATATATATATATACTTGCAAAATTCAGAACAACGTAACGTTGACTTTAAGAGATCTATTTAAACAGTGTAAGTTTAAACTTTTTCGAAAACTATAAAATAAAACCATTTATTCTTAATACTAAAACTTATCGTTGTAACGAGAATGAAAACACTTCTTTTTCTCAAGTTTTAGATCGTTTTATACGGAATATTGTTAATCCTAACATCTATATATCCAGATTTATTTCTTCCAAGCTAGATACACTTTCAGGAAAACGGTTTACTAGATAAGATTATTAATTTTACTAGATACGAATTTTAAGGAAAGTTATTATATAAGGAATCGTTAAAAAAAGGATTTCACTATACATTATTAATACAAGTTATTTTATTTTAGTTATGATTTTAATATACATTCTTTTTTTTGTTTTAGCTGTATAGTTTATAACATATATTTATTGTATTTATGTTGTATAATTTTATATTTAGCTTAGATCAGTTGTAAAATTATTGCATCTGTATACTATGTAATTGCATTTTTTAGTTTTAATTTTATCATTATAGTGTTTTGTATATTTTGTTTAATTATCAATATTTTTTAGTTTAGTTTAAGATTCGATATTTTTGTTTGGACTATTTGTTTTTTTTATGATGTGTTTTCATATTTTTTCTTCATACTGTTTTCTTCATGTGCATTATTATGTTTACATTTTTTCAACAATCAATGATATTATTATATAATCTAACTAAAACACTACTTACAGGTAGTAGAATAGAAAAAAAATAGAAAAATATACTCTATTGTGGAACTAGGTACAACTAATCAAGATATTGATCTTGAATTAAAATTTCATGATTAGACAGCGTCTCTTTGGGAAGTGAGGAGGTGTTGAAAAAGGTGGAATTTGAATGAGGAGAGAGAAGAAGAATGTCGGATATTAGAAGGATATTTAGAAAGTCGGATATAAGGAAATTCCAGAGGACAATGCAGCGGGCAAGAAAGTAACGTTCGAATGTTTTGGTTCTGTGGAAAAGGATATAGAGGTCAGAAAGGCGCGATCTTGTTTCCTGTGAATGGACAGAGGATTTGAATTGTAGGAGGTTGTACATGCAAAAAGGATGCTGGGAGTTGATGGTTCGGTATTGGAAAGATCCAAAGAAATATTGTCTACGGATGAGCAATTTTCACTTTAATTCGCCGTAAAGGTGTTACACGTGAGGCCGCCTCGAGATATCGAGGGCATATCTTAAAAAGCAGTTCACGACGCGCTTAAGTCTGTCCTCGAGTACAACCGAGAGACCACCGTTTACCACGTAGTTTACCTACAGTACATTGCAGCCTATTGCAGCATAGAACCTGTACATTTTATAAATACATGATCCTCCCATTTGGTTACTATGGAAGAGAAAAAAATAATAGAAACTCGATATTTTTCATTTTTTCGATTTTCATTTATTTGTAATCTCTCAATCAGCATTCAGTTCGTCTCAAAGCCGAGTACAATATGGTATATTTTATATTAACAAGCATTTAAAAATTTAAATTTCCATCAAAATTAAAAGTATTCTTTTCGTTTTCGAAAATATTTACTATATATTTTTAATTTATAAAAAGTATATTTCGACTACTGTGGGTCCATTGCACAACGGCAATTAGTCCTACTAAGTAATAACGCAAAATAACTCGCGAAAAATCAAGAAGCTTTTCTTTTAGTGCGTAACTCTTGTAATATAATATTTTGTAGATCTAAAAAATCGAAAAATCAAAGCGAACCAAGTCAGATATTGCACTCGTTGACACAGATATAACACTTATATAAGGGCCTTTGCCTATCTTCCATGGAATTGAATATTTTGTTTTCTTTTTTGAAGATGACAGTTTATTTGAAAATGATCCAATCACTTAATTATAATTATAATGCATAGATGGTTTGATAACAGCAAGACTTATTTTTGCTCGGCAGTCGGTTAAAAACTGGGTAAATGTGTAACGGCTCTTACTAATTATCTAATCAATGCTTCGTTCCGTCTTTCCTCATGGATTATATGTCATTATTTCATATATAGTCTGACAGGTTTACGACTACGAATCCTTTTGATGATAGGCACAAATAAATGTTAAGAAACCACAAAAAAAAAATATATATATAAATATATTTTTTTTCCTCGCTAATAGTGAATTTTTTTTCTGAGTACTTTAAGATGTCATTTAACGAGCAAGTAGTCACAAAAAGCACAATTGATTAGAATAAACGGTGTTAAGGATCGATGACAGAGTATGAAATTATTTTTCCAACAAACCATGGTGTAATCATTCTGTTTTATAAATTAATTAATAAATCTTATCTGATGTATCCAGAAAAATCAAACTTTGAGGTTTATTAATTCCGTTAAAAATAATTATCACTCCTTGAGCGAAACTTTTTTTTTCAATTAAAAATAATGAATTCTTGATCGAAAAAATTTCACTCAAGAAATAAAAATCGTACTGAATGAATTCGATTTTTCTCTCCATTTCCTATGGGTTTTTTTTTACATAAATAGAAATCATGGAAAATTAATTAGCGCTAAATAAAAATATAAATATTATAGACCTCTTATTTATCACGAAAGAGCCTTTTCAATGATTAGTTCAGTGGTTTCGGCTGGATTTTGAGGCAAAACTCTGAACTGAATATTAATTTATTTTATTACTGGATTGATTCTTTTATCAGAAAATTCTTTATTAGGACTTATATTTTTCAGGAGTAAAAAAGGAAAGTTTAAAGAAAAAAAGCCCTAGGTCAATTTGTCTGATAGATTTTGTGTGATTGCGAAAAAGGCAAACAAATATACTTTAAGATTTTCAGAAGTTTTTGTTTAAATATTGCTAACAGATAGTCATTATTATTGATAGAGAAAATTGTACTCGGAAATAATGATTCAGATATGATTTTTTTCAGCCGGTGATCACTAAATAAAATGATTTATAAAATCACCAGATAAAAATTACGAACAAATTTAAAATCTGTAATCACCAATGCAATTCCTTTACGAGTATGAAAATGTTTGAGTAACTCATATGAATTTCAATTAATGAAATCTTTTAAAGAAACAAAGTAAATTATATTTAACCGAAAATATAAATTACAGAGAAGTCGGAATACATTCAACTCCTTCTGAAACATTAATGGCTTAGATGAATATTTTTTAAATGTATTTTATATTCATCATAAGCACGAATGGATTGCGGAAAATACTTCTAAATAAAGGCGAAAGAACGAAAAAAGATGATCTCCACATCTGGGATAGACTTTGCAGGAACATGAAATTATAATTAAACGATATTGCTACAGAACATAAGAAAAAATATTAAATCGAGAAGATAAAACTTTCTACCGGTAACCACTATTAAAAGGACCCCATAAGAAACACTAATGTTTCATATTTCACGTTAAGGAAATCATTTTTTTTTTTAACATTCAATTACCCCTACCGCACGAAGGGAGTATTATTTTCCCCAGGACTCCTTTTTATTTCGTTATAACAGCGGGGGTAGGAAATAAGATCCTCGAGGAGCGGGATCAAGTTGCAGGATACCCGGGAGCATTCCCTTAATTAGATGTGTTCCTCAGAATTCAATTTGCCCGTCTGCAGTTTAACGTGGTAACCGCTTCTGCCTGGGATCATGCAAATAACGAAGGAGGCCTGGTGTGAACACTTCACGCCAGTAAGGAAATATGAGGTGGAAATTAAAATTTATCTATAAAAAAGTCAGTGGTATTAAAACTATATCAAGCGTGATAGTAAAATATAACGCATTGTAAACTAGCGCAAATAAACGATTGACAAGAACCAGAAACTGACTACAGGGCATCCTCACCAAAAACTCTCAACTCGAAAAATTATTTGTTATAACCAAAAAAAGTTAGGCAGACATCATACTATATTCTAAATTATAATATAGAAAGCTTTATATTACGTTTGAGGACATGGTTAAAATATTTACAGAGGAGGAAACTGAACTAGCGAAAGAGATGATGGAAGGGGGTGGAGAAAAAAAGCAAGAATTAAATAAAATTGACTTAAGCAGCACACATACATTGGAACATCGGTTTGCCAACAACGGCTCGGCGAACCAAGTTTTCATGTGTGTCGGGCAGATGAACAAAGGTTCGTAAGTTTTTGACGAACAACCGTTCGTCCCCTAATAGGAAAGCATTGGCTCGGTTCGCTAATCTGAACCAAGTTCCCGTGTGTGTGGAGTAGGGTTGGAACATCGAAAGAAAAATATCGATATTCGATATATCCCAAAACCAAATATCGATATCCATCGATAATCGCTAGAAAAAGATCGATATATCGAAAGGAAATGGAATAATGTTAAACTGTGAAGAAGATTATGAAATAATATAATGATTATTATTAATAAAACAATATTTTTATTAGCCATGAATCATTATTAAAAAAGATAGAAAAGAATTATACTTCAAAGAAAAAAAAAATGTTATAACATATTTTTATTTTGAAGGCCTTTAGCCATATTTGACATATTATAGACTTCTAGAAGTTTTTCAATAATAAAGCCTTCAAACTTCGCAAATTTTTATTTATTTTATAACTCTTCCGACTATATTGTACATTCTCAAAACATTCATCTAAAAGCATGTAATTTTAAGTACCATCAAATTTTTCTTTATATAGGATTAATATATAAATACATTATTTATATAATTAATATATTATTTGTATGTAAATCTTATCTACTAATTATTGTTTGGTAATTAAATATTGTTTATTGTTATATTTACTGGTAAAACTCCAGAATGGTAACCCCAAGATGGAGGACATCTAGATTTTTAGGAACTGGCTGATCTTAAAAATCAAGACTCCGCCATTTTGGGGTTACGATTCTGGAATTTTACCAAATAAAAGAAATTGTTAAAATAAAATACAGTAAAATCTCGATAATTCGTATGGCAAAGGTTTCGAAAGGTAAATATGAATTATCGAGATATCCAAATTATCGAGATTTACAATAATCTGCGGTAAACAATAAGAAATAACAAAATGGTTACAAAATTGTATTGATATGAATGGAAATACAAACGATATAGTTAGATCAACAAAAAATTTCGATTATTTTCTTATGGAACAATCCTTGAAGAACGGATCTCATCGATGGCTTCGTTAAGCATGCTCAGAGCAGAAAATACGTTTACACAAACATCCGATTTTGCTAAGAAATGCCACACGTTGTAGATGCATTATTTCGCCATTTTAGAACTAATCGTCGGCACATCAATTTCATTCTTCATCTCCTTTTTCTACGGAGTCAAAATTTCCTCGTCAGTTAGCTACTGCTAAACCTTCGTCAAAATAGGCAAAATCTCAAAAAGTCATGGGAGTTTCTAATTTTGAGGTAGGTGATTCCCATCCTAAGAGTTGCATCAATACCCCCTTGCGTTAAATGTGATTATGGCCAAGTTTAGAGATTGCAGCTTAGAGATTGTGCTGGGAGGCAAAAACAGAAGATAAACATCGCTGAGTGATGTGATACTGTCGTGGGCCGTAAAATTACCAATAAACAGTTAAAAATTTTCGCTGTTTTTTTTCCATATCTGTATCCTTTCGTTGAAAAGTTCACTTATTATACATGTGTTTGCACGATAGGCGTTCGGTAAAGTTTTTGTTTATAAAGCTACTTGCATTCGCGGATTTGCCAGTCATGAGCGAACTTAAAATTTCGGATCAATCTATGTTGTCGGCTAACAGTATGGTTACAGTTTTTTTTTTACAATTTTATTTAAAAAGAACTGAATAGAAAAAACAGGATTAGTTTATCAGATTTATCAAGGACGCAGATTGCTTATTTACTACAGGATACTAGATAATAGAAAAATTAACTTATATATGTATACTTTTTTTTTAAGGTCTTGAGGTTCACTCAATAAATATGTTGACGATATTTTATTACATAATATTATAACTATATTTTGGCGACGATTCCAAAATATATTTGCCTTTATTGTCTGAACTTCAAGCCCCTCAAAAAAACTAGATTATTAACAGTCGAGAATATAACAATCAATATATATATATATATATATATATATATATATATATATATATATATATATATATATAATTTTTAGGGTCTTCAGTTTCAGTCAATAAATTCAATTATATTTTAGAAACGTCGCCAAACTATAGTTGTATTTATTGCCTAAACCTCAAGACCTAAAAATATATATATATATATATATATATATATATATATATATATATATATATATATATATATATATATATATATATATATATATATATGTATTAATCCTAAAAATTGTCTATTAATTTTTCTATAGTCTATTATCCTGTAGATAAGAAATTTGCGTCCTTGAAAATCTGATAAACTAGCCCTGTTTCGTAGAATTATGTAAAAGTAATAACTAATCGAATTGGTTGGTGATTGAAATTATTATCTTCGAAAAACTACTATATTCTCACTATGTAATTGAAACTTAACTTCCCGTAACCCAATAAAAGACCTCAATATCAAGGGAATCCAAAATGTTAAAATAAATCGATAAGAGAGCACTTGATTTTAAAATCGATATTTTTTTCATAACCAGCAATCTCGGCAATCTAATAATGGACCTCAATATCCATGATATCCTAATTGTTAAAATAAATCGAAACGTGAGTGTGCGATTTTAAAATAAATAGTTTTTTCATAATCAGTATCTTAGGTAAGCTAATAATGGACTCCAATATAAAAAAAAATTGAAAAACTTTTATATTCATAGTCAAATAATAAAAATTTAACGTCGATTTTTTTTTTTTTTTTTTTTTTAAAGAAAAATTAAATCATGACTATTATTTTTCAAGCTCAAAAATAAAAAAATCGTATCTGGAATATTATTCAATGAGAGTGAAAAATAAAAAATAATTTTAATCTCTGGTTACAATTGATTTGTAAATCCTATATTTAAATAATAATATTAATAATATACGTATTATTTTGATTGGGTTTTTTTTTTGTTATTTTTTCCATTTTCCTGAAAATATTTTAATTTCCAGGATTAGATCTTGTGAAATTCATATTTATGAATTAAAATGATATTTTTCAAACTAAGTACTAATAATTTTGACCAAAAAAAAAAAATTAAATCAGTTATATTGACTTTTGTCCTGCTAGATTGCTAAGCAGTAGTCTGTGACGTTTTAGACGAACCGTTGTTGGCGAACCATTGCTCGTATAGTGTGTAGAGAACCACGAACCGATGTTCCCAAGTGTGAAGGCCACTTTAAAAATTAAAAAAGGGCAGCTTTGACGAGCTTCTAGAAGTTTGACTTTTAGAAGACCGTGAAGAAGACAAAGCACATGGCCCAAGAGGACAGAACAAACTATTACGTTATTTACGTTATCGTATAAGTTAATGTGAAAAGATCGACCTTAAACTCTTTCTGCTGTGCTATTCCAGGAGAAATTTTAAAAAAGGAAATGGCGTAACAAGATAAAAAAAAAAAAATATATATATATATATATATATATATATATATATATATATATATATATATATATTTTTTTTTTTAAAGTTGAAAAGCTTTCATAAAAGGGAAGTTTAATCAAACAGGAGAGAGCAGCTCGATTCAGTGTTAAAGTTTAAAATTATCACCAAAGAAGATCCTCGTAAGAAGATAGTTTCTCGTATTCTGGGGTACGTAAGTCGTAATTTCTCAAAACTGTCCATTCGCCCTTGTTATTCATTAAGAAATGATGGGTCTGGAGCAATAAGGATGCAGTTTATTGCATATTACTATTTTGGCCGTTTTTCAATTAGACTGGATTCCAAGTAAAATAAAAAAAAATCGCTCTTTCTAATGATGCAACAGTGAGTAGTTTCCAGTAAGCTCCGGCCTTTAGTGGCAACATTTCAATTATTGACAACATTCCATCGGGATACACCCATCCCTCGCCTTTGAAAGTAGCTAAATACAAAGATTTATTGACCATCCCCTATAAATACTTCGGAGAAGCTGAGATGTCCTACAACAATCCTAAATATGAGACTTCATCACGAACAGGAACTGAACAAGTTGATATGACGCACGGCCTATGAGGTAATTTTGAGTGTTGTTGCAATAAAGAGGTAGCTCCAATCTTTCAAAATTCCTCCTCTACTCCAAGAGGAGCGGGTTCCAGACAATTCATTGCTAATTCTTGATGTCAGTATGTTTATGGTTAAAAAACAAACAGAATTATCTCCAAAACCTTTAATCTCCCACAATTTTTAAGGCAAACTCGAGTGGTCCTTATTGCGGCAGACCCTTCAAATCGTGGTTTCAGTTGGAATGTGTACTTCAGGATACACAGGCATAGTGTCAAAAAGAAACTGTTACTAATAGAATACTCTCTGGACTACTAGAGAAAACAAAATAGGAACCAAAAATTGCCGAACATTATAAATTATAAATTAACATTATAAAGAAGCAAACATTTATTGATGTTTTACAAATTGAAGTACGGCTTTTGTACCAGCATCAGGAAGTAAACCCATATTCAACAGCAAAGCCAGAAGATAAATTTATTTAAAACTGTTCCAGAAGATGTCTTTAAGGTAAAAACACGACACGTGTTGCCGGATTCATGCTAAGTTGCCGCTAAAACCGCAAGCCGTGTAAGGGCTAGCGAGGTAAGCGCAGGTGCACAGTTTGGCGCTAAACACCTTCTTAATGGGCTCCCTTTACGTTAATCTATAGTTACTATCATCACAGGATATGGCAACTATTATTCTAGAAGGAATTAGAACAGATACTGAGAGATTAAATTTAACTAGTTTCATCAACGATAATTCTTTTTCTAATAATAATTATAATTCATAGAATTATAATTATTTCATGGTCATACAGGTGATTCATTGTTCATTATTTCATTGTTTCATTATTATACAGCTCTAATGAATCGCCAAGACACCAGGCGTTCGTTAGGCTCCTTTCAAACGGTGCTTAGAAGTGTGCATTCCTTTTTAATTATTTTATTTCAAAAATTAATTATTTTTTTTTGGAAATGGATATACATATCGAGGACAAATTCGTTATTGCAATGCAAATGCAACCTGCATTCTGGAATAGGAGTGACCCAAATTGCTCTGACTAAATTAAAAAGAACCGAGAGAAAAAAAAATGATTGAGCAAGTACATTTTTATTTAATTTACACTTAATTCAAAGTCAATAAATTAAATTCAACTCGAGGTAAAATACAAAATATGTGTACAATTTTAATTACTCTCATAATTACGAAATAATTATTTTGAATTTTATTTTTAAATATTATCAAGCAATATTTAAATTATACACATTATGTAATATATATTAATGCGTAATATAAAAGATATAAAAATAGAGGTGTGTGTACTAATATGGAATATTATATTTAAATTACGTTATGTAATATGTACCATTGAGCACACGGTTTTTATTAATGGGGTGAACCCAAAGGTTTCTTTTCGCATTCTTCTTTTTTTGTGTCAAAAACTTCAACCTAATATTGTATTGATAATATGTATGAACAGTAAAATGTCTCCTTCTGTGCAAGGCTGAACCATGAAGGTTTTTTTTTTTTTTTAATTTTGGGTTAACAAGTTGCCTTAAGAGGAAATCGCAGAAGGCAATCAGCAGGCCTTGTATAAAAAGACTCTCATACCGAATTCCTCCATATGAACGGGCCCTAATACCAATCTTCCCGTGTGAAAAGGGCCTTACTATCAAAACAATTTAAAGTTTTTAATCGTAGGTAACTACAGCAACGATAGGTCAAAATAAATATTTGATGAATAAGGATTCTATAACCCATAATATAAAATACAATTTACCTAAAACCTGAGGATCTACAGAACATACATTTAAGAAGTAATTTATTTGAGATAATCAGCAATTTAGTCTACCCACATAGAAAAAGAAAGTTATTGCTAAATTAAAAATAAAAAAGAGAAAAATTAATCAAAACTCAACATCACAGAAAGTCCACAGAATAAAGAACAGTGGAATGGAATAAATTAAATAAATATTAACAGAAAGAAAAAAAATAAATTAAATACAAAATTCTATATCTATTAATACTTACATTACACAGTTGAAATTATACTTAATAACAGCAGATATAAAATAAATTTAAATGTCAATATTTTTATATAATAATTGTATAAATTTTTAGAATGTAAAAACATTTAAACGAATAAATCTAAATATTAACTCTAATTAAAATCTTAACGAATATATTTAAAAATATATAAGGATTTATTACTTCATCAAGCTATCATAAAAAATACAGTTAAAGAATCAATAAAATTAAGATTTTGCGTAAAATTGTCTGCACCTGTTTAAGCTAAAAGTAGAAAAACGCAGATCTTTTAAGATAACAGATTTAAAAAGATAAACTATTTCTGAATTTCAGCTTCCTTTGGGTGATTTTCCTAAAATTATGAAGCGGATCAAAACACTTTAATAATACATTGATGAGGCGATTCGTTAACAAATTAAATTATTGTATAATTTTTATCATATAATTTCATGTTATAACTAAGGATATGTAAAAAGTAAATGTTTGATGTAATAAAAAAATATTATTTTTAGTTCTGAAGATAGGGATCAATACCTCGAAACGTTAACAATGCAAAATAATTGATAATAAAAAATAGATTACCAAAAACATCCTAAAATTTTTTTTTGATTGGTTAAAACCAAACGCGTTTTGTTTAGCACGTGTTGTAGAACTGAGACTAGGATATAATTCTCAGGAAGCAGGCTCAGTAGGTTTATAAAAAATTCAGGTGGAAGCGGGAAGTGTTTTCTCATCCTTACGTTGCAGAACGCGGCAAAGAACCCAGTTCAAACATCAAGCATCTTTTCACGAGGCACGTGAGTTTCATAAATATTCCACCGACCCCTGCTGAGCCGAATAAGTATTACTTTTTTGTTCCCTTTACTGTTATGTCAGACCTCCTGCTATTGGACAGATAACTGATGATTTTATTCAAATGTTAATTTTTCATAATGCAATAATCTGCATTAATAATGCAATAATATTAATTTATAAACTAGCAATGGGCGAATCCAGAAAATCTCGCTCTGGTGAAAAAACCTCTATTAAGTAGTTCAGTATAGCTTCCTCACTAGTTCTACAGGCTACTTAAGGAAAAATAAATATGCAAGGAAAAACTAATAGTTCAAAATGTATATGCGCTATCAAACATCCGATTTAAGAAACCGATACGAAATCCTCAAGTGCCTAATATACGATCCCTATATCGAAGAAAACTAAGAATTATAGTAAAGCAAAGTACGCAAGAGCGATGAAAAATCCGCTCCAGATCAAAAACGGAACCAGAACTCTCGATTACCTAATAAACGATGGGATCGTTCGAAGGAATAAAACTTAAAATTAACAGTAAATCGAATTACGGGCAATCGAAAAACCGATTTAATCTATCAATTTTATAAGTGAAAATTAAATAAAAGTAAAAAACAAAACAATTTTAATATGTCTTCGTTAATATTAATCCGAAAAGATATTTTATTGTTTGGTTTAATATTAAACATTGTAGAAATTTAAATCATTTTTCAAATAAGCATCTGGAGATGTATAGTTTTCGAGATATCAAAAAACAAAAACAAGGCGAATCGATTTCCTAGGTACTTTAGAACATGTGAAAAAAGTTCAAAACGCGATACCTCTAACAATGATCTGATTTGGGCAATTATTTTTTCGTTTTGTAGGAAATTCGATTACCTTTCAACAGAACTGGTAGTAGTCAATGTATATATTTTTAGATATGCGCGAATGAAGTTTTGTTTTCTTCATATGATTTATCTTTCCCTCGGGGATGTATTATATAGAAAAATTAAAAATGTTTTAAGGAGTCTATAGAGTCTCGATTCCTATATCAAATAACAGTAAATCGAAATACACTGCGCAATGAAATATTCGATATCAAATTCGGAATTAGCGTGCTTAAAAGCCAACTTTCTCAAATCTTGTGCGAAATCGAACGAACTGTTTTCGAAATATAGGTGTGTCAAGGAAAACACGTTTTAGCATGCGTAAGCGAAAGTAGGGGATGGAATTTGATAGAACTGAAATGGAACCATCTGGGTACCAACCAGCACAATCCCTAAAAATTTCATCAAAATTAGATTAACGGTAGGTAGGTGTTATGCCCGTCACATAGATTTGACTACAGACATACAGACACGAGACCAAATTTGTTCCTTGATATCTGAAACGTAAAACGCAAGTGGAAAATTTCTATTCTGAGGGCATACATTTTTTTCAATTCCTGCATGAACAGAAGGCTTCGGTAGTGTGGAACAAAAAAATGAAATAATAATGACAACAGGCAGAGTGGAAATGATAATAATGGTTCAATAAATAGCTGACTCTTAATGACGACATATGAGTTGAATTAAGCTTATAATAATTAGTTGAATAGCATGAATCAAAAATCCGATGTTTCAAACAATATTCAAATGATGTTTTACGAGATTTGGAAATCAACATTACTTATACCAATATTACAGCTTAGTAATGCTATTACCTTGACGATTCAGTTCAGATTTTGAAATTTTGTTCAGAAAAGATTTAATTTTCTGCAATGTGATTAACTAGCTATGTAACATTAATCTAAAAATAAATACCCGTCATTACCAGGAGAGATTTACATGGGGTTCGAATAAGGCTCAATCCCTCCATCGTCTAAATTGAAAGAATATTCGGATCACCTCTTAACACTTATTTGCGAAAGAAGCAGATTAACGGAATCTAATCGGAAATCATTTTTGGAAGGTCAATCACATAGGGCTAGGTCAACTCTAAACTTGTGTATAAATATTTATGATCAACACCTAATTGTAATATAATGGACGGAGGCTCGTTGTAAACAAATCGGAAACTAATATTCCTAAAAAAATACTTCATATACAAATTTCTAAAACTTAAGGAACAGTATACCAACTTTAGATTATTTTTATAAAGGCATATAAAATGGCTAACAGGCGTGAGGTAGAATAGTGAAGATGCTTTGAAATATAATTTGAAAAATTCGCACGCATCTATGATAGAAAATAGAATAGAATAGAAAAATAAAATGATAATCAAATAAAAAAATATAGTTAAAAAGTGGAAGTTCATATAACAGTTATGCCTGCCACAAAATAAAATGTTAGGCTATGATAACCTAGAAATGAATATCGCTTTTTCTAAAGGAATGGGAATATCAACACTTCAAATTACAAATTTGGTAGAACGGTAATGCGGTGCCGGTGTCTCTTATCTCGCGGTAGCCTCTTTATTGAAGAAATAGGTCTTCCAGTCTTTGCCTATTTTCTTGTTAACTGGGGCCAGCATATCATGGAATGTTTCAAAATTGTCTTGCAGCATTTGCATCTTGCAGTGCATCTTCCACGTTGAAAAATATCTGTTCTGAGAACAAGCAAATAAATATATCTTCTGTGATACACTACTGTACAGTTTCTGGTTGTGTACATACTAATGCGCAATGCTTTCGTTGAGTCCATACCTGCGTGAACACCACACGGTACGATATAGCTTACCATCCAGATATCGGCTATTAGGTCCTACTACTAGCCTGATACCGGCTTCTGTGTCAACCAGCATTGTAAAACGAAAAAGTCAGGAAAATTGAAGTTTGGAAACCTTAAGGAGAAAATTCGGCAAGAACTACAATCAGGAAGTTCTCAAGAAGAGATAATTCTAAGTCAACTTCGTAAAGGAGTATCCGACTGAAGTTTAACTCACGGACAAAACAAAATACGCCCACAGGTAAAAAATGTTTTACTTATTAGATTTAACCAAACTCCAAATTATTCATAAAAGAGTAACATCATTAAAGACATCCCCCAGGATTATTGATACATCCTGATGCTTTTGTCTGAGACAACCTGGATACTACAACAAAATATACAAAAAGATTAATTGAATATGCAATTTATGGCAAAAAATGATTAGTTAAAGCATATTATTCTAAATAACTGTATTCAGTCCAAGCACAGGTCCATTAAAATATTTTATCCGGTAATAAATTATGTAACAGCAAATACTTCTTACACTGAACAAGTTTTATTAACAAAATTTAACTTTAACAAATTAATTATTTCGGCGTTAGCTAGACTTCTAACATTAAACATAAAGATTCAGCAGGGTATTAGAGATAAAGTCAAATATCTACCCAATGTAAAGATTTTAAGTTGTTTAACTCAAAACTTTATATTAAAACTCGATTTCTTCGAACTTCCATCAGCGACCGTATCTACTCGCTTTCATTTTGTATATAAACTTGCTTTATTCAAATTTATATTATCTTCTAAGTAATATTTAAATATTTTAAAACAGGAGGATTATAGGTAGTGGCTTCTATAAATGTGAGCTTTGATGATCCTGTTTACATTAGCGGTGTTAATACATTTTTTTGTCGATAGGTTACATAGTTTTACTCTGTTCCTTGCGGACGTTTAAGAGCATTTGAATCTAGACCAATATCCTATTTCCCGAAAGAAGGAATTTATGTATTTCTTATTTATTTATAACAAAAAAAAAAAAACCTCAAGCTTGACATCATATCACATTAGCAGGTTGAGTCGATATTAAATTAAAGATTAAAAAAAAAATAGGAAAAATACATTTGAAAATTTTCATTAAAACTGGTAATACAATTAAGTAAGTAGCCCAACTAGACAAACAGATGGAAATATTCATTTGGTAAATTGAATATTTTATCTACAATCCTATTTATATAAAATTAAAGTAATATTAAATGCATTTCGTAGTATATGTTTTATAAGATTATATCAAGTAAAATAGCATGTTTTAAAGTCCTATATATGTTTAATGGAGATAATCGATAACAATTTTCAAATGTAATAAATTTATGAAGAATGGTAAATAGTTTTTGTACCCCTCACTTAATTTTGTCGGTTTCTTGAGACCAAAGACTTACAAACTAAGTCTTTGGTAATAAGTTATTACCAAAGCCAATATTAATAATAGTAATTATTACTAATAACAGATAATTTTTTATTGGAGAAAATTTTGTCAATGTAATAAAGGAGGGTGCGGCCAATGTCAAGCATACTAATAAGTGTGACTTATTTATTCTGTGCCAATGTTTCAGCCTAAGTTTTAGGCCATCGTCTAAAACTCGAGCTAAAGGAAAAAACAGCAGATGCAGTACCAACAACAATAATAGAAGATGGGAATAAACAGAAATGACAAGCATGCTAAAAATATAGAAAGTATAAAGAAAAAATATGTTAATATATATTGCAAATAATGAAAAATCAAAGTAATGCGAAAAGAGGAAGGAAAGACTATGAATTACATGAAACAACAAAGTACTGAAAACTTTTCATTCGGTTTTCATGTAATTTATTATATATCATCTTTTCACATTACTTTAATTTTTCATTATTTAAAATGTATAATACCACCTCTTTTCTTTATATTTCATAGATTGTTATCATGCTTGTCATTTCTGTTTATTTCCATCCTTTATTACTATTATTTCTACTGCCTCTGTCTTTTTCGATGTTGTTATCTTATTTTTTTTTCATTTAGCCCCGATGATGACCTAAAACTTAGGCCGAAACGTTGGCACAGAATAAATAAGTTACAGTTATTAGTGTTTTTGTCATTGACCGCATCCCCCAACCAACTTCTTTCTAATTAATTTTCTGTATCTTTTGTTCCTTCGTTATACGCATAAAGTTAATTAACGCGCACCTTTATCAATAATTTCAAACGAATCGGAAAACTCAAAAATCACTAAGCTGTCAAGCCGTAGATCTAAGCAGAAAACAGGGCGATGACAATCAAAGATGAGAGGACACGTCGAGAAGAAGGGACCATAACAGATGATCGGGGTATTGTTGAACGACCACGGAGAGGGGAAGGGAGAGGGTAGCGGGCTGTAAGTAATGACAATGACAACCAAATTCCTCAAGAGTGATGGCCCGAATCTTATATAATGGAGGCCATCTTTCCAATCTGACGCGACAATATTTGTCAACGCTTCTAATCTGTTTGTCTATGTCTGCGGGAGGATCTCACTCCAGAAGAATGTAGGATTCCTATTTCAACAGATTACAAGAAAAGTTTGCGCAAGGGGGTTGGGGGTTACTGAAAGACTATGTATGTCTTAGCTATCCATCTAGGGGGTTTATCTATATAAAAACATTACTAAAAATCTTGTTCAGTAGTACAAATAATAAGATAATTACAAAAGTAATAAATAAGTTAAGCGCTATTTGCACAAGAAAATTTGTAGTCGAAAATCCATGACATATCACTGTAAGTCTGTTATTCATATAGCAGAATCAGGTGTGTCATAAATTAAAATCAAAATTATAAGCCGAATTGTTTTGATAATTTATTATAATCAATACTTATAACTTTAAAATTATTAACAGTAAAAATTAACAGAATTTCATTATTCAAATAAATAATTAAAAAAAAATAGAGTGATACTGTGGGAGATTTCGTGCGACGAAATTATAATTAGGCACATAAATCAATCATTTTGATTAATAATTTAAAAATATTAAATAAAATATAATATAAAATCTAGTTTCATCTTTAACTGCAGTGTCTATAAATTTATATTAAAAAATTAATAATTTTAATTGATTATTTATTTTGGTGAATAAATTTGTTAAACCCCATACTTAAAAAATATGTACCGATTTTATAATGTTAAAATTAACATGCAGAAATATTTTAATATATTTACACTTATAGGACATGTGGCGCTTGAAAATGGAGAAACGTCACACAGTGGTCAAAAACTAGCCTTTCTATCTGAATAACACAAAACTGGGTTTGTCTTTATCTGAATAACACTACAAGAGGTTTGTTTTAATGCAATTATTTAATTTAACACTGAATCGAATGCAGCAAACCCCGATTCAATAGGAGTTAAACATTTTAAGATATAATTCAAGATATTTGGAAAATACTTGGATAAATAAAAGCGACAGAATGAAATATACGAATATTAATAAAATATATTTTTACTAAAAAGTAATATTTAAAAAACTTTTAACATATTACTAATACACATAGTACAATTAAATAAAATATAAATAAAAAAAATTGCGCAATTATATTAATTACATCTCGGAGATCGAGAATTCGCATTTTTTGGCTTGCCTTTAATTTATAAACAAAAGGATCGGATGTCACTTGAAGCATGTTGATGACAACCTCATTGGCGATGGTACTGCTGAAATTTTTGGAATGCTCTATTACAATACTCTCGATATTATTTATCCTAGATTTCTGAGTTTTTTTCCGTGATTATTCCAATAGGTTAAATAGTGGCTTGAATAGTGTTGCCGTCCAGGTGAATCTAGCAGATATTATTAGGCATGTTACTATCTATACATTTGTACATACAGTTTTGCAGTTATATGACAATAAAACTGTGAGCCGGAATGTAGACATTTATTTTTTGAGCCTTATAGCATTTTTTTGTCTCTGGGAAAAATTGAGTTGGCAAAGTTGAAACTTACATTCAGCATCCAAAAAAGCACAAATAATTAGATTTTTAGAACTTTTTCAAATCTTTCCACTGCCTTTCCGGTTCCCATTGGACTGAACTACATTGCGTCTCCTGATTTCGACTAACTTTCGCCTCAAAACAGAGGGGCCAAATAAAAAAAATCTCGAAAATCAAAATGTAAGTAATTTATTCCTGTTTAATATAAAGTGAAAATAGTGTAAGAAGTTAATGAGAATTATAATGATTTCAGGTATGAGAATAAAAACATATTTTTTGCATTTTTGTTTTATTACTTTCAGAAAAAATTTGTGGTTGAAGTTGAAATTCGTAAACAGCATCCTAATAAACTAAATAAACAAATTTTCAGAACTTCTCCAAAACTTTCCACCGAGATCCCTCTCTGAATACATTCAGTCAGAGCAATACTTCTATAAATTAAAGTCAAAATGTCAACAAAGTTCGCAGATTTTCTCGCATAAATAGAAGCCTAATAGGTTAAGAAAACAAGAACACTGTGCACGGCCGCCCTCAAAAGATGCACACATTTAAAAAAAAGAAGCTATTTAAACAATTTAAAAAAAAATACAAAAAAATAAATGCAAAAAAGTCCTTCAACCACCCACAAGCGTCATATATGGCAAATAAATATTCCAACAGTATCATTGCATATTCGTTGATAAATTAGTAGAAATGAAGTGACAGAATTTTGACATCTAATTCCACACTTCATACTATGATTTTTTATTTCTACGTAAGTAAAAATGACATTTTTTCCTGTAATCCTGGAAATAGGCACGCGAAATATATACCTGAATTCGGCATTTCGAGAGGGCTACGATTTAGGATTTTTTTTAAGTTGTGACCACTGTGCGTCGTGTAAAAGTATTTTACTACATAAAAAATATGAAGTCTGATGGATAGAAAATATATTCCTGAAAATAAATAAATAATTAAACGAATGTAGTCCGTCGAAAAAAAAAAATTAGAAAATTATAAAATCATCTCAAAATTCTATAAGTATCCTTCCAATGTTTCTTCACGCTTATTGTTTTTTCATGAGAACATATTATGATTTTGATTCAATATTATACCACACATTTTTTCGATTTTAGTTTATTATTTTCAGGGAAAAATAACTATCTTCACAATCCTGACTATAAAATATTAGAACAAAATTTTACGGAGATTTTGTCAATAACGCTAGGGTTAGTGAAAACCCGCATCAAATAATCGGGATTATGGCGGCGAAGACACAAATAAGTTTAAAAAGGACTTGAAAATTGTGTAAATCATTGATGTGTCATATAAACAATATTTTTTTTTTAAACTAGAAAATATTCCGTTCTATTGTGAAATGCTTCCTAAGGAATAAGATTTCTACACAAAAGTTCTAAGGGCCGCAGAGCGAGATCGTCATAGAAATACCTGAACACCGGGCCAACGAAGGAATCCAGACATATCCTGCCTGCATTCTTTTTCCAGTAGATTGTGGCTTCTTCTTATATTACATCTCGGTATCATTTTTTGAAGTAACTAATATTTTAATAATATGATAATTTAATGTAAATAGTAACACATGATATAACTAAAATCAGACGTTTATAAAATATATGTTTAATTACATATAGATTTTTATATTTAATATATGAAGTCATTAAATAAATAACAAGGTATAAAGAATAAGAAGATTAGGTACCAATAACACTTAACAGTTTTTGGCTGAATCCATCCCTTCTTTAGTCACCATGAAAACCGAAATATTTCTCAGCAATGCGTAATAATTTCTATGATGCAATCAGGGCCGCCCATAAGCCGCGAATGGCCAACGACTTTCGGGGGAGCCCGGCATCAGGTGACCCATAAGAGGGACCTGGGTGCCCGGGAGAGGTGCCTTGCTCCTCACAATTTTTTAACTATATCTTTATTTTATTGATTATTTTAAATAATAATTTTTATAAATTCAAAAGTTGATATTGATATTATTATCAATATCAACTTTTGAAATAACCAAAGTCAATACTCTGCTTGTGTATTGGTACATGGAGGCCCCAGATAAAACCCATTGGGAGGGCGGAATTTCTATGAGCGTCCCTGGATCCAATAACATTTTCCACCGTTAGGAAAAGCCTGACAACCTGAAAAGTATCATGGACATCCGTCAGTATTTGAGAACGCAATAGGATAGCAATTTGGAAATTACGACTACGACAGAGTTATTTCTTTTAGTCGAATATAATATATATTTATTTCAATTTATACAGTTTTACTTTAATTCACTTAATAGGAATTTAGCATAAAGGAAAAGAATTTATTTGAAGTATACCAATAGTCAATTGACTTGATATTAATGAGGAAAACTATCAAGCATCGTAAAATGGGAGATTGATCTTCATTTATAATCCTATTTGTTATTGTGTTTTTTTTTTTTTTGCATACTGTAACATTTCTTTCTTCTGTACAGTTTTTCTTATAGCCTTTCACAGGTATTGGTGTGGGATACCCATTTGCATATGTTTTGTGGTTAATCGTTATGATAACGGTCTTGGGTTCATGTCTAAGGGACATTTCGTATCTCCAACTATATTATTTTTATATCTGATAAGACGGAGCAGCGCCATTGAAGACACGGTTGCATGCAGCGGACTTCAGGGCCCAATGTAGATTGCCACTAGGCAATACAAGGATATAGGATTTTTATTTTGTGCATATCGTCCCTATCATGTCCAACTATCGAATGTGCAAAAATGCGATTTTCATATTCGTCACTTTGAAACGCACTGGTGCATTGTGTATTAAAATTAATATACGGAAATATCTGGGAGAAAAAAGCCATGAACAGATAATGGAGCGTTTCGCCCCACTTTAAGACGTGTTAAAGACAAAGTGCAGCTTGATAGCTGAAATATAAATTATTTCATTTATATTTATGGAGAACGATATGGTGCAAATTGTACATATTTGTAATTTAGCTTTGATATATATGATGCTGTAGATATTTACATAACCATAAAATTGCAGGAATTTTAATAATTCAATAATATCAAGAGCTGTTGAGACATGAATTTCTTTTTTTCTTTTTAATACTTTAAAAGACAGTTTCAGCATAGAAAAATATTTTTCAAATTTAACAAAAGTGAACACAACCATCAACAATATTGAAGATCCGAGTTGTTCACTGGATGCCTTATTTAAATTATAAATAATAATACGATTGGGATGAATAAAAAAGGTTTTATTGACCGTTTATTTAAGTATTTTCCAATGTTTCTCTCATCTTTAATTTCTAATTTTACAATCATAATACAACAATACATTTTTAATCTTCAGATAAACTAAAACTAGAACAATGATGAACAAAACCATGTATTTAAACGAAACCACTTTGGTTTTCTATTAACATAACTTCACATATTTATAACCAAGTTTACATGCATAAGTCCAGAGTTAACGAGTACATACGGACACGCTATAGAAAGCATTTTATGAACAACTACACCGACATACCAACAAAAACAATATCCATAACCCACATGCCTGAGATTACTAAACTGAAGACGACATGGATGAGAGATCTAATTACATAATCTCTTCAACTAGACCAATAGCACGGAAGAGTTACCACTGTGAATTGTTCTTCATAATGCCTCTCTTGCTAGTAATGTAATAATTACATCAGGCATGCAATGATTATCATTAAATATAATAGATAATTGAAAGAACAAAAGCCAGAAACAAAAATTAAATTAAAAAACATTTTTGTTAGTTTATTCTATATGAGAGATAATTAGCTGCACGAGTTGTATCTTAAATAATAGATAGTCAGTATTCATTACGATTTTACAAGCCGATGTTTCGATCCAAACATTTCGGCCATATTCGGGGCTAAAAAAGAAGTTTAGATATAGAGCAAAATTAAGGAGGTAAATGACGAAAATAAAATACATAAATAATAATGGTAAATTTAGAGATTAAATAAGTGATAATGATGTAATAATAGAGATAAAAATGATAATTAAGTAAATGAGAAAAACTGAGGATCTATTACTTCATTATAACTTAATTTTGAATAGTTTTATTTTATTTCTGCTTTTATTCACATACCTAATTACCTTATTATTTTCTTTATTAATTCATATTTTCATGCTGTTGTTTAAGCATCTTCTGTTTAGTTTTTTTTTTAATTCCTCAGTTATTTCTCATTTTACTTACTCTGATTTCTAACTAAATAATTACTTATACCTTTATCACTTTTTTCTTTTATTTTAATTTTATCATTTATATATTTCCTTTTTGTAATTTACTTCCGTAATTTTACTTTATACCTAAACTTTTTGTATCTCTGATTTCATATGAGCCCAGATCATTCATGTCAGCCACGTGGCTGACTATATAATATCAAGTTATTTTATTCCGATTTTTTTTTAATCATCGTTCAGCCATATAAACAGCTGTCTCAGATTCCAAGTTAAAAAATTTAATCGAATCCTATTGTCCAAAAACATGCACAATATATCCATAAGGATATACACTGAAAATTAAGACAAATTGATTGAGAAAAACAGACGATAAAAAATAAATAAAGACATAAGGTTAATTTTTTATTCATTTTCTATTCTCTGGAATTCAATATTTTTATTAATTTCAAGGAACGGCTCATCGCATTTGATCTTATCTCCTTGAAAGGGAAAATTAAATTTCAAAAATTGTTAATCGGTTCAACTGAAAAATAAATCAGCTATTAATTTTTTTAAAGTAAAATGTCAGATTATAAGGACAAATATAATGCACCCTAACCATTGGTATTTGTATAATTCTGTATCCTGACATTTATAGATTCTCAATATTTAAATTTTTTACATTCTGTTCTCTAACCCAACGTGATTAATCTTACTAAAATAAAAAGTTGGCGATGAATGAGTTATCCAACGTCATAATGTAACTTTTAGGTGCTTGGAACGTTCATTTTTATTACCAAAAAAACTAATAAGATCAAAAATATATTGCCTAAATAAAGAACAATAACTTTTACACGCGGGACATTATGTATGTTCGGCAGAACAGGTTAAAGTGATTCCACGAGGGACTACGGTAGTCTCTTGTTGTATGCAATCAACTCTAATGAAACTCCACAATACCCCGGGACATTAATAACTACATACGTCGATGAATGTCAATCATATTGTCCCACAAAGATATCCACTGATTGAATCCGATTTACCGAAATGTTAAAACTAAATATGGCATTCATAAATCACTAATAACCACTTTTAGACTACGACGAAAAAAAAAAAAAATTGATCAAAATATTTATAAAAGACATTGCACTACAAATGATAGTTACGGTATGATTTCTTGGAACTTGAATTTAGGTAATAATCACTCAAATTAAGTGTTGATAGATTTATAGCTTAAGTTTAGACCACCAACTTTAAGCGGAATCTTTTAATGAACATCAAAATGTTAACGAAAATTCAAGAGGAAGAAGACTTCACATCTTGCGCGCTACCTCCCGGCATAGGCTCCGCCCACAAGAATCTACCTTAAGTTGTTAGCCAATCCATTGCATTATCAAAAAGAAACACAAGCATCGTATAGCAAGCACCAAAGACATTTAAACAGATATACCGACAGTATTCATCTCTGACACTACCCACAAATTAAGTTTACCGATTTAAAAAAAAAATGGTATAAACTTTAACGTATACTATAAAAGCATTCCTCTATGGAACTACTTTTAAGGGAGCTAAAATTTAACGCACGTTAGATTCCATTAGAAATTTCTTTTTTAAAATAAATCAAGTCTAAAGAGGCTTTAATTTGTAAAATCAACTGCTGAACAATATTTAATAATAAATTTTCTACTATAAAAAATTATTTATGTAATTTATCTATTATAATTAAAACACAGAGAGTGTTAATACGAGTACAACCAGAAATCTTATAGTAACTCCACGCCTGACGAGGAAATAGAGGAGACAATTTTCTGTCACAGTGGTAACAAAAATCCGTTTATTAATCCTTACGTTTACAAACGACAAACAAATTATACAATTTTAAACAAATGATTAAACAGTACAAGACGTAGAGAAGGCGATAAGATAGTGATAAATAATTTTTTTATGTGTGTTTTTTTCATAAACCTAAATAGGGAAATACTTAAAACATAATGTGACAAACAAGAAACAATATGTGATATATAATATATATATATATATATATATGTATATATATATATATATATATATATATATATATATATATATATATATATATATATATTATATATACGGTTTTAAATATGTATGGTTAATGAAAAACATAATATGAAACACTTTTTGAAAACTAAAATATCAAAATAATACTGCGTAACTTGCAATTTTTAACAAAAGAATGGGAGCAATAATTGTGTTTAAAAAGGATAACTTATTGACAATATTAAAAAATATATAATTAAAAAACTAATATTACCGCTTGTTAAGAAAGTACTGAAATTGTAGCTGAGTGTGGTGTTAAGAATGACAAGAATGGGAGATGGAAAGCCGAGAAATGAAAACAAAAATTCATGTTAAGTCAAGTAAATAATTTAAGGTGACGCTATTTCGTTGATCGAAAATGAATCTAGGATTGTAATCCGAAATTTCATTTCAAATTTTACTTTTTAATTTTTTATTACTAATTTTTTTTTACTGAATTGAAATTATCAAAATACGCAATTACAGGTATTTATCATCAAATATGCAAAAATAAAAGCTGGTTAACTGAATCTGACTACACTGATTCGTAAAGATATTCAGTCAACCGTTTAAAAAATGCACGAAAACAAAATGTGCAATTGCATACAAATCTAAGCTCTGGTTTTAACGAATTTTTTGTATAGTTGATTGTACAAATTCCAGAAATATACTTTGAAGACGGAGGCAAATCTCCGAAACGCGGGCATTATTAAGGTATGTGCTTAATATAGGATGTTATTGGAAAGTATTAACTGTTAATCCTATTAATTTATCACGGACTTCCCACTAAATTTGGATAGAAGAAATATTAATCTTATTTTCAAGTAATTTTGTCGCAGGATCACGCGCATTTTATATCACGAGAGGAATCAATAATTCTGTAACCAGAGTAACAACCTGGGAGCTGAATCCAGACAAATCCAGTCGCAAGCTTACCCAGCCGAGGTGTTGGTCGTGTGAAATATTTTATGAGAGGGCTTCACCCCCTTGTAAGGCTCCGAGGTCTTAGAGTTCAAGCAACAGGAGGACTTTGTCGTCTCAATGGGTCCCCGGCAACAAAGTTAAATTATCAACAACTCCACGTTGTTTAGCCCCTGACAAATATTTAGCGCCTTTGCCAGAATTATATGTTCTCTCCAGTTTATTGCATGTTAGAAATACTAGCATATAATAATATATATTGATATATTTTTAAATTAATAGTAGTTATTCGGATTTATATCACTGAATAATCTTATTTTTTATTTTTTTTTTAACGAGTTTTAAATATAGATAAAAACTGGCAAAATAAAGTGTTATAGGTAATTAACAAAATTTGCAAAAGGTATAAAATATACGGAGAAGAAATAAAAAATCTTTAGTACGTTACAATATTAATGATTTAACAAGCTGAAGTGTCAAGTGGGCTTCGTTCAGAGGGATGATTTGTTTTTTTTACTTTATAATATTTGTATTTATAATTGCTTTATAATTTTATTAGTTTAATTTGATGGGCTTTTATTTTAGTATTCTTTTCTGAATTCTGAGGTAGACGGTGACTAACCTCGTATCGGTAAATTGTGTTGAATTTTACAAAGCTTGAAAAAAACTGTGAAGGTAGTTTTCATCGAAAAAATAAGTATACTTTTATCTCCGGCATTTTCAAAGCACTCAAGCTTTTCTCCGACGATTTGTAAATAATTTGAAAAATCATCCAGGTGCATTTTACTGAGGTTAAAATCTAAAAAAACTACTCACAAATTTAAATTACCTTACTTTAAAAATAATGTTTTTTTAATCGATTGTTAAAAAAAGATTTAGAGACCAGCGGTGTCGGAACTGTGATGTGAGATGAGGGTTGACACATTGTTAACTGTCGTTCATATTTGATCGAATTCGACGTATTAAGTACTCTTTGAGTTTAATCGAGTTCAACGTATTAAGAAACTGATCTCATAAATTATCTTACTTTATTAATAGGGTGTCTAGCGATTTAACACGAAAAAATTCAAGAAATACAACAGGCTTTTCGTCAATTTATTGCATTAAATTTAAAACTAAATTTGAACTATAAAATGTTATATTTGGTTGACTAATAATAATGAAAAGTGTTAACTTTTAACACTGCGGGCTCAACGCATCGCCAAAAATAAAAACAACTAGAAAATAGAGTAAAAAGACCATTTGAAGTGTAAATAAATAAAATTCACGTGCCTTTGATTCACGTAAACTTCATTTTGATTTCTAATTTGTTTTATTATGTAAAATAAGTTTATGAGTAAAGCATATCGTACATAGCAAAACAAAATAATTTTTATATATTTATAACTAACAAAATAATCATAATTATAGTGATAAAATGAATCCTGGCAACCTCTTATCCTTTTCATTTTTCGCTTTTTGAAGCTAATATATTACTTTACCGTTTCATAACATCACTACTTTAGCGACAGGTAGAGCGACTGAATAAGACGAGACAGAACATAGAATGAGTTCGTGTTTGAGAGAGAGGGACTCTTGAACAAAGTTAGAGGAAGGAGGCTTTTTCTAGCTTCCATGGAATTAGAGATGGTAAAGGGAACAACTAAATCAACAATCTTCTCAATGTATTATACTCTTGTTGCTTAGTACTGATTAAAAAATGGAATCATTACACAAACAAATAAAAATACCCGACGACGGGCTGTTTTTCAAGCATAATTCCCGATTTTTTCCCGACACGAAAAATTCAAGCAGAATTCCCGATCTTCAAGGCTGAAGGACATCCTGTATTAATCTCAACTAGATAAGTGATTTTATTTTATATACCATTACATTTTTTATATAATTATGTAAAATAACTCTTTATTCCTTAAAGTGCTAAGTTATACCATTGAGTATAAAATACTTTCTGGACTTCCCAGATTTCACAAACCGGAAATAGATGCTTAACCATCTTCACTTTGAAGAATGATTTTGTTACGTTTATTTATATTTTATTTTAATCCACTGTCTCAAGCACTAGACACTACAACAAACCCTTGCAATCCGCCATTATTGAGGCGCTGGCTAAGAGACAACTGTACTGGGATTCTCATGTTATTATTATTTTGGTTATTACTTTATTTAGCTTTACTTTAAATTAAATTTTACTTTATTTAGCTTTGGTATTTGTTCTTTTTAATTAGTTTTCTTTTGTATTTTTTTTTTAATCTTATGAATATTTCCATTTATATCAGTATTTAAAAAAAAAATTCCTCATTTGCTTATTGCATAAGCAGATGGAAAATTTTATTATAGTCAAAAATATGTAACACTTTAATAAATAATATTTTATTTTATTTTAAAAATAGTTCCAGGTAAGTAAAAATTTGCCATAATTTTTTTAAAATTATTTTTCAGTAATATTATAAATACAATATCCGATAAAATAATATCTTAATTGTGGGCTTATACTTTAACTTATTAAAGATTAATGTATCTAGAAGCCATCATTAAACTTATGCCAAAAAATGGCATTTAAAAATAGGCTTTATTTCAGATTCACATTTCATTCAAGGTCAACCTCCGACAATATTTTAGAAACACTATGATGATATACATACAAGCTTAATTGGTTTTTAAACCTTTTTGTAATGAAAGAATAATATAGACGCCCTAAAGCTATCCTTCAGCTATGTGCTAAAATAATGAAAGCCGCAAAACGTAGAGATAAGAAAGTTGTATTTTATTATTATAAATTCTATAACTATAAATATAAATTATAAATGCTAGGGATTTAGTGAGGTAGATTAAATTTAATATTTTGATATGATAATTATAGCATAGTATTAAGTTTTAATTTTGTTATTTTAAACAGTATCCTCATTTTAAACTAGTCTTATTATTCAATATTTAATTTTAGTAATTTAAGAATTTTACAATCGTACAAAAATTGTATATTTTATTAATAATTTGAATATTTAATCTAGAATTTATCCGATGTGAAATTTGACTCATCCGAAATAGACTTAATGTACATTTGTACACATTATATTAGTTTACAAAAATATCATTGAGAAGTACCTAAAGTTTGCTTTGGAGGATGAAAAATGTAGATGAGATTATTTTGGGAAATCTCATGTAGGTGGAGAGGGGGAGGAGACCTTCCACCTCTTGAAAGTCAAGTGCAACAAATTTCATAAAGTTCGAACACTAGATTTAAAACAACATAATATAAATACAGATATGATAAATACCCACATTCAGATTCGAATGATTTAGAAAAGAGCGAAATAAGAACCCTAGATACGCAGAGAATCCGTGATTAATACTGGAAGCGGAAAGAGACCTCACGTTCCTCATCTGAATATGCTGTTTGGCCGAGTTATGGATGTAAATGAAACGTCACATCTAGGGCATAACAGTGAACAGCCAATAGGATCTGTGGATGTCGAGGAGATTACTCTACCATAGTGGAGCTAGTTTCATGATCTCAATCTTCAAATTTTCAAAAATTTTCTTAGTATGAGCACTAAGAAAAGTTGGTTCACATTCGAAATAGTCTATAATAAATCTTAAAACTAAATTTGATCAAAGATGTAAGGTTAAAAAATACTAGGGTAAATGAATATTGGTATTATTCAATGCATATCTCATTTGATTAGTTATAGAATGTATTGTTTCATTTTGTAATGTTTTTCGTTTTATCTCTAAATTAATATTTTAATTTTACATTTCTTCGTATTGCTGATATTACCTTTTTCAAAAATAGAAATATTCTACATGCCATAGGTGATATAAATTAAATTTCCTAACCTATGTAGTTATTAAATACACATAATTAGAAAAAAAATATTGATCATGAAAAAAGGTTAAAAATATGAAAAACAAGATAATCCTCTTTTTTTATTTAATTTTTTTTCAAAAGAAATTCATGAATAGTCAAATGAAAATCACCTACTCAATATCCTAGTTAAAAAATCCCAGATAAAAATAGAAAACATAAGCGATCAAAAATATGAGAATCGCAACTTCGGTATTAAAATAGAAACGACAAATATAGTATATATTCCGATAGCTGAGGCCAAAAAAGTATCTGATTCCAAGAAAATTGTTGAACGTCTAGGCCGAATGTACTCTCTTATTCACTATAATGTCATCCTGTAGGTAATAGGATCTAGGTCGGTTGCAATCACATACAGGCCAACGAATTAAGTAACTCACTCCCAGTGCATTTCAGATAAAACTTTGTCATAGCCAATTTTCCTGTAAGTTTTGGTTTCGCCTTAATAATTGTTTGTCAGTGCATTTTATTGCAAAATGCATAATAATCAATCTTGTATAAGATTAAATTTCTTACAAGATCCATACAAAATATTTATAATTACTCTCAACAGACGTTAAGAAATATTGAAATAACAATTTTAGAGATAGTGGACATTTTTCAGATTTTACTCAGTAATTCACTTCCAGCGCATTTTAGGTACATCTTTGACGTAACCAATTTTAAGGAACGTTAAATTTCTTGCAAATTTTATACGTAATATTTTTTTTCAAATTTCGAACAGCTGCTGAGTTGCGGTACCGAAAATATTTGCAAAATGTCAAAAAACGCAAATAGAATATTCAGTGGTTTCGCCTTAATAATTATTTTTTAGTGAAATTTAGTCCAAAATGAACAATAACCAATCTTGCAGAAGATTAAAATTTCTACAATATCCATACAAAACATTTGTAATTACTTTGAACAGACGCTAAGAAATATTAAAATAAAAATGCCCTTTTTTCTAAAATTATTTCAATATCACTTGGCGTCCATAGAGAGTAATTATATAAATAATAATATAATTATATATATATAAAGTAATTATATATATAATAATTATTATATAATAATAGTATTTTGTATGGATATTGTAGGAATTTTCTTCTACAAGATTGATTATTATGCAAAGTGCACTGAAGAACAGGTATTAAGGCGAAACCACTGAATATCTAACTGCGTTATTGACATTTTGCAGATTTGTACGGCCTCTTATCTCCTCAGTAGCTGTTCCGAATTTTTAGATAATACTACAGTAAAAACTTACAGGAAATTTAACTTTCTTTAAAATTGGTTATGTCAAACTTTTACCTAAAATGCACCTGGACCGAGTTACTTAGGAAAATCTGAAAAAATATCAAAAATGACATATTAGGTGGCCTTAAAATTTGATTGCAATCCATATTTACAGTCTATATATGGTGAGAGTAATTTCGGCCTAGACGATCAAAAATTTTGCTAGGAATCAGACATCAAATTCATGAAATTTTTGGCTTCAGCTTCCGGACTAATAGGAAAACACCATAGTAAACATACATTTCATAGGAATTTTGAAATAAGACACAATGCTTCAACAATACAGATTTAAAGCCAAATACCATTAGGATATTCAAAAACATATATAATTTTGAATTTAACAATATTTTATAGGAAAGTAATGAACAAAAGAATGTGTACTATAAGAAACTAGTAAAGTACCAAAAATCATAAATACATTAAGTTAAGATGCTACAGTTCCCCAACAGATAATGAAGGCAGGCAGTGGTAGTGGTTCCTGAATTTTGACCTTACGACTGGGAGACATTGTGATCATCGCAGTGTTCCAATCTGATTTATCATTCTTCTGAAAGAGTAGAAACATTGGAACTACGATAGGATTCGGCAAATGCCAGTGAAACACTGTTTTTTATTCCTACGAAGCCCACTAGTATTCCACAGCATACATAAATAATACAATCAAAATTGTATAACCCCACAACCCTAGGTCGGGGCCTTGGTACTAAAAAAGAGACCGGGCTCCCTCCAATCCTTCCATGTAGGATATATATCTGTGTGTCATAATGGTAGATATTTTCTACGATATACCTAGTGATTTTTTAAATTTCAATTTTAAACAACCTATACAAAATTTATGAAGGAGAATCTTGGTTGGGGATGCGGTCAATAAATGAACACACAAATAATAAAAAACTTATTATAATGTGACCGACGTATCGGCCTAAGTTTTAGACCATCATCAGGGCTAAGAATTAGGCCCTGATGATGGTCTAAAACTTAGGCCGAAATGTTGACACAGATTATAATAAGTTTTTTTTTTATTCATTTATTGACCACTCCCCCAATAAAGATTCTCCTTCATACTTCTTCACGGTTAACCGTACTCTCGCCAATTTAAAAATTTCAATTGTATAATCCTATTATTTTTACCGTGGATATACATTAAACATTATTACACATTCATTATTTTTTTTATAAGTATTCATAATTTAGGATGAATTAGTTGCACTTAAATTATTTAGTATATATGTAATTAGAACGTCATTAAAAAAAATTCCAATAGAATCCAAATTAAATTTACAGGTCCCCTTGAACCCACGGAACCCAACATCCTTCTCCCTCTCTCCCACGTGGGGACTTTGAAATCATACAAGGTATTCCAAAGGATTATATTCGTCCTTATCAGACAATATTTTAATGTTATAGTTTCATTTTATTTCACTGGATTATAAATCTCTATAGCTTTATGGTATATTTAAAACATAAAAAGAGTGTTCAGTTTTGCTGGTATATATTACCATTCCAAATTGATAATTGGAAAATTGTCAAATTTCTTTTAAAATAATCCCAATTTAAAATAATCAATGAGAAGAATGATTTACAAATTGAAAATTTAAATGAAATACATAAACACAAATCGAAAACATATATCAGTAAAATAGTGATGTTAATTGAATCGTTTGTGGCGTAGGGTGGAGTTGAACCACCATAATATTTTATAGTTTAATACTGTACTGGTTTATGGTCCATTAATGTTATTTTACTATACTGAATACTTAAAAAAAAAGAAAGATAAAAAGTGAATAATAAATGAGACTATTAAAAAAAAAAATATCACAAAGTGGAATTTTGACTTCTATAGAAGCCAAAAAAAAAATTCTCTTCTCACCCTTTTAAAGAAAGACCTTCCCTTCAAGAACCTTAAGTAGGTCCATTTGTCGAGAAGAAATAACCCTTCAAGGAAGAAAAAACATTTTTCTGAGGAAGTATTGATATTCCTTTAAAATTAAATACAAAGACTCCATGCAAATTGGTAAAACAAAAAAACGGTTTGTCTAACTGGAATAATTGCACAAGAACAAAGAGAAAGAAGGAACGGGTAATCTGTAGATTATTCTGCCGAGAAGGAATTCGCAAAGACTGCATTAAAAAGTGTATCCTTTTTGTGAGCGGCTCGAATATGGTTCTTCGTCAGTTTGCTCAGCAAACATGAAAAAAAAAAGTCTTGGGGTTATAGAGGAAAGAACAGACTAAACAGACATAGATCTAAAAGGACCTTTTTTTACATACTTTTGGAAGTACTAGAGAAAAAATAAATAATGTTATATTGATTCAGAGAACATTTTATGCGAGTGCACAATCCTCGAATGGCAGTTCTAATATGTGTATTGGACTTTATCTCATCCAAGCATAACAGATCACAGGCATACCTAAGAAACGTTTGACCAAGCATCCTAAGACCAAGTGTTAAAATCAAATTTAGTATTTTGACAAGTTTTTTATTACTTGGGTGTTGAGTTATATAAAAAAGTAATATTGAATTATACGAATCAATAATATTTATTCTATTTGTTTTCATCCGGTTAGAAAACACATTTTCATTCATTTTATCCTAATTTGTATAATTTAATGATACTGTCGCCCGCCATACCATCTGACCACCACAGCTTTGATCTCCTTCTCTCTCTCGCCCCATGGATTGCTGTGTCAACAATATTCCCCTCACCCTATTAACTTCAATACAGGTTCAATAATAATGAAATTGAATAGTAGGTAGGTAATATTTAATTTAATTTTATACCAACAACTAATTTTAATATATCGGAACTAAAGTATATCATTTATTAAAACAAAACTTATCGTAGTTATTAATAATGATTGTAACGTAATTCAATTTATGCAATACTCGCAAACAAAGAAGATAAACTAAAGTTATAAAAATGATTTATTTTTCTGTTAACTGAAGGATTTAACCTTATCAGTCGCATTAAAAAATATTCAAATATTAAATCAGTTTTGAAAGCATTTACTTCTCACTAGGTTTCCTCGATTTTTTCGTGGCACTATTCTGTACAATAAATTTGTGAAAGTGTCATACTATTTTATAAATTTGAAACCCTAAAAATTTCTAAAAAACGTAACGCAAATGAAGATCGCAATGACTAAACTAAATAAAAAATAAACGAATAAGAGTGTAATATAAAAATAAATTGTCTATCAATCCTCCAGTATTATTTTTAATGCGAAACTAACAGATTGTAATAAGCGCTACCAACCTAAATAATTAAAGTGCGCGGAGTTAATTAGGTATGCGGTTTGAAATTATATTGAAGCACTGTCGATTAATGCTGAGGTAGGCTGAAATAATTGTCAGGACTGCCAATTTTGTAAAATTGTTGGTCCTTTAAAAATAAACTTAAATTATTCTCAAATAAAATCAAAACTACATATTTCAACATATTTTCCTCATGTGCTACAGGACCCAAAGGCACTCGCCTGCATTGTCTGTATGGTTCATCAAAATAGCTCTTGAGAATCAATGGAATTTAAATAGTGCCTCTAAATAATAAGAACATATATATGTTGGACATTCAAAGCATATTAGAAATTAGAAATCCATTAAAAATGTTTATTTCTTTTTAATTAATATTTATATTTATATAATCAATAATAAAAAATAAACAAATTGTAAATTATTCATATTACTATTTTGTCACGTGTTTTATACATTCAATATCGAAGGTAAATTTTAACTATACTGCAATTACAGACCAACAACTTTTATTATTATTACAATGGCACAGCGTAAAACCTGTGCAATCCATAGTTCCACTCCTCCAGGATTCCACACTCGCGTAGTAGTGTGATGGAGTATGGGAACGATGAAATTTCAGCCGCTTCGTATCACTACAAAAATTCCGCACAGGATTTTACTCTCATGGTCGTTCTAAGTTCCATTTGTTCACTTCTACATCGTGTATAAATGTCTAAATCAGAAATGAAAGTGATCTGCAGATATCGTTCTTTGAAATTAAAAGATTCCAACAAAGTCTCACGTTAATTTAAATATGTAACTGCCGTCTTGAAATTAAAAAAAACATTGACCTGTGGTAAAAAAAAAAAAAAACAAGCATTTTTTATTTTTTTATTTTATGGCTTAGAAAAGTTATTAAAAAAATGAAATTAAAGAAGTAATTGTTACACCTATAGTAACTGTATCTAAATCTTCCAGTAATTGAACCTTTAATTTTCAGTTATAACAAACTGTAATCTAATTTTATTTTAGTCTGCAACATCATTTCATAAAGGTTATTGTCTATTCTTTGAAATGGCGTCGCAATTTTTGAGCTGAGATAACTTGTTCTAAAGTTTACATACTCCAATTTTTGCTTGAGGTGCGCGAAGTGGAGTGTAAGTTATCGGAAGAGATATTTGAAACGATCCACTTAATTCTGCAGAAAAAAAAAATTCTAATTTATAATTCCTTCTTCAAACAATTTTATCTTAACTGTGAAAAATTCAAATACTGCAAACCAGGCCATTTATTTTTATTTTATTTTATTTTTACTCTTTCAATAAACTGTGATAATCTTCCTGTTATGTATAATAAATAAATATGCACATAATTCATTATACATTTTATTATAAGTAATAATGCATGGGTGGCAATCCAGCTCATCAACAGAGATACAGACACTTCACTCAAAGTCTGTCCGATAGTGATCCATCTCTGTGACAAGCTGGTTAAAAATGATTGTTTCCAAGAGCTTACTTATTTTCGATAAGTTGAGACACTTTTTTCTCTTTTTGTTGAAAATCAATCCTTTTTTCCTTGTAAATTTAAGTTCACCCTCTCTATTTTTCTCATAACTTTTTTTTAAGAATCGCCAAACAGACTGAAATGCTATAGCATTGTATAATAATATAAAAATCATAAAGACTAAATTTCTATGAGTAATATCCACAATTTCATAGTTACATACTAGGCATACTAATTCTGGTTGGAAAATACTAAATATGCACGAGTTAGCATTAGTAATAGATTCGCTTCTTGAAATTCGTTGCCGATTCGTCATGGTTATATTCTTTGGTTATATTACATTAGTTTAAGTACATTTCTTTTTTAAATTAAGAAAGGTACCGAATGGTTTTAATGTTCAAATCTCTTCTTTTTTATTTTTATTTAGAAGTATCGCGTACATTCCATTTTTAACGTATCACTTTGTTTATGAATGGTTTCATACACATATTATTTTCTACAATGAACTGCAACACTAATTTTTGCGATTTTTTTTCTTTTGCATAGAAGACTCTATACAAAATTTGGATAATTAAGATAATCGCATAACTAATCTCGCATAAGTGAAAACTACGTGTTTTATTGTTTGTGTGCATATAAAGAAATGTCGAGTGGAATGCATACAATTATTTTCCTTGAAGCCTGCATTCATAAGAATTTTTAATAAATTTTAAGAATATTATTTTTTTTTGCAATCAGAATGGTTTATAAGTTTTTTAAAACATTGTTTAATTTAATTAAAACATTGTATTTGGCTATGTAAAACTGTAGATTATTAAGCTCAAAGTCAATAGCTCTATCATCAAGAACCTGTTCAAAATGCGAAAACCCCTTCAAGTTTCCACCAAACAATAAAACGCAAGCCTCTATGAAATAATTACCACAGAACTTAGGTGTTTAACCTTCCACTTCAATTTTTTCTTACTGTACGTGCTTTCAATTAATCTTTTTCTCAAATAAACAAAATTGTATTTCTTTGGAACATTCACATTGAAATATATATATATATATATATATATATATATATATATATATATATATATATATATATATATATATATATATATATATATACACATATATTAATTTTTTGAAAAAAAGAAATTGTTCACTAAACAATAAATTGAATTAAAAAAATAATTCAGTAAGAATATTCATTTTCGAATATTCGTACAGAAGTAAAATATTGATTCTTTTTGGCTAACTTGTGTTAAAAAAAATAATAAAAATAAAGCATTAAAAATAATTTATTATTATGTTTATCAAGATAGTCCTAATAAAGTTACTCTCTCACCACAATTGAATGAACTCAATATGTTTACAACTAAAATTATAAAAGCTAAACTGACAATAATGTTTTATTGCAGTAAATATTGAAACTAAAAATCTTACATTTACTCTCAAAGAAATAAACGTCAGTGCTCATTCCAAGTCCCTCCAAAAAAAGTAAGAACAAAATTTCTTATATTTTGGCGCACATCTTCCAAATGGTCGATTTCGATTTAATGTAATAATAATAATAATAATAAAAGGCTTAGCGAACCCGGAGGTTCGATGCCGATACCACTAATCGCTGTCTACAAATCTCGGTCCACCGACTACCTTCCAAACCCAAATTCATTAGATCACTCTTAATACTATCCTCCCACCTACGTTTCGGTCTACCCCTCGGATGTTTACCAGTCAGCTCAGCCTTTATTAACTTTTTAGAAATTCGTTCGTTACTGAGCCCAACAACTTTGCAAGCCCATTTCAACCGTCGCGATGATATCACTTCGATTATATTAACAGGGTGCATGCTCCGTAATTCCGCGTTGTGTAATCTCCTAAACTCTCCAGTTGACTCATCCTTTTTCGGACCAAATATTTTACGCAGTACCTTATTCTCGAACACCTTAAGGCGTTGTTCGTCCTTCAAGATTAGCGGCTACGTTTCACACCCATACAGAACTGTAGGCAAGATAATAGTTTTGTATATTCTAAGTTTTAAGTTTCTGGACAAAATGCGCGACCTAAGTAATGTTGACACGGAAAAATAACAAGCATTTCCCGCCTTTAATTCCTCTTGAATTTCGTTTTATCTAGTAATCACAGACCCCAAATACTTAAATTTCTCAACGTGTTCAAACCTATTTTCTCCTATATCTATATCCTCAAAATCGCCTCTGTTTCTATTGCTAACCATATATTTAATGTATGATTTAATGTATGATTCAAAAATTAATATCTTAATGCACCAGAACTATTGTAGCAACCTAGTATTTCTAAAAACTGAATATCCTGTCAAGAATTATACAGAAAGAAAATTATCAGGAACGTAATTATAACAGCAAAAGTAGTTCAAACACGAAAAAATGAAAATTATAATTCTCCAGTCCTCCGTTTTCATCCCCTACGAATACTTTCCACAAGAGGAAAATCATTTAACCTTGGTAAAAGCTTCCGTCAAACATTGTTTGCCAAGAAGTGTAAGTCGTTGTCTCGACTTCAAAGTGAAATATCAGCCACAAAGCAGCGATTGCTATCTGGCTCAGCTATCAACAGTTCAGTGGGCTTGAAAACATGATCTCTAACACCTTCAGTCAATTCCCTACCTTTTTTCTCCTTTTATTATATCCTTCTTTTGAATTAGTTTATTTTTTATTGTTCTGAATAAGAATTCGTTATTTATAAATACCTCTAAATCTATATTAATGAATAATGCATTTGGGATAACGCATTTGCAGAAGGAAAATAGAAAATAAAAATTGAAAAAAAGAAAGAAAGATCTAATATTCGTTTAAAGTCATTATTTAAATACTGTCATAATAAACGGTATAAATGTCGAATTTTGGACTACCTATGTATGTTTCCACGTATCACAATTTGGCTTTTTCTATTTGTTATCACTTCAAGATAGTTCAAACTACTGAATTTGATGCAGAATTTTTTTTTTTATTGATATATATATATATATATATATATATATATATATATATATATATATATATATATATATTAATGAAAAACCAATTTTCTACATCAAATCCCAAGGTTAGTATATATATATATATATATATATATATATATATATATATATATATATATATATACATATTAATAAATCAAATTTTTAGCCAGTTATATCAATGAGTAACCACTAGCAGTATGTCACCCTTTTTATTAGAATAACATTATAGGAAATGGATGGTAGACCTTAGAGCCTTAGGATAAAAGAAAAAGAACAAAATAATTAACAAATACAAATTGTATACACATACATATACATATATTATGCATGCATAAATTTGAGAAAACACTTGTTAAAAATTTACGCAACTCATTAACACTATATTTTTGCATGAAATAGAATGCTATACCGACAGATCGACTTTCACTTTACTCTTATCTTGAGAATGTCATCAATATGTCACTAAAACTTCATGAGTTAGGTATCAATAGCTCAAATGGATATGAGCGAATAGTGGACGAACTTACTTCCGGCCACGGCGGTGAACAGATATGAATAAAAAAATCAAGGGAATAGAAGAAATAAGATAAATTACACATTCTTTTACAAAATATTATATGTGTTGTTTTTGAACTCTGTCAAATAAGCACTGCATAAATGAAAATACTTCTTAAACCGTTTTAATTTTTAAGAGCTAGAAAATGTTGATTGTTTTTGTCTCCATCAAGGTTGTCATCCATCATCATGAAGCGGAAGAGGGTATGATGTAGGTTCATGAAATATTGATGAAGACGTAGACAAATGATCAAGGAACAATTTTAGAAGATTTTCATAGCTCGCATTACATACTCTTCTGAATTAGTTCCAAGGTATTTAAAAAAATAAATATGAATTCTATATTGATTAATTTTTTTTCTTCTATTTTCAGCATTTCGCATTTACTTTACTAATATTTAAAGTGCAATAGCAGTTCAATTAATATTTAATTTGTTTGCATTATCTTTTGCAGGACATAAACAACTTAATCTAGATTCGATTAAATGGTTTAAGACTACCTATTCTTGTAGAATGGTACATTTGTAGTTCCATTGAACAATGGTTCTTTCCTTCTTTTTTGAATGCTCAATATAGACAAATTTTATATTGAAAAACCTGGATCTTCCAAACCTCATAATAAAACAATAAATATTTTTAGGGTAAGCAACCAAACTTCAAAGTAGCAAAATGACACCCAAACTGCCCTACACTATTTAACCATCAAATGGTAAGCGCTTTTGAATTATCTGGCTACGGAACAATAGGTCTCCAAATGGTTATTGCAGTGTTGACAAAAACGGCCAATGGGCCTGATGTTTGTTTGTTATCCGTAAGTGTTTGTTTATCGATCCTGCAACAGAGATTTGTATCGAAAAGAAGGTGTTATTTTGGCTTATTATGTTTAAGAATGAACCTTTGTAATAGACCAGAAAATAAAAAAATGATCCTCCTTTCTCAAAATTTGATTATGTTTCAAGATACGTGCAATCCCTGTAAACGTACGACGTACATCGAATTAAAATAAATCCGTCCGTTCGCCGTCCGCGGCTTTTCTCCGATACAAGATCGATTTTCTTGAGATTCGGCAACAAAGTCAAGGTCACCTCAGGATGATCCTCCGAACTCTATATTGCCATCCGTCATTTAATTTCAAAACGGCGGCCGATTAGAGATGTTATAAGCACATAACACGGTCATTTATGAAAATAGAAGAACAACGTAAGCTGTTATGGAATCAGCACAGTAGCCCTTAAAAAAAAAGTTATAGTAAATCGAAAGGTAATAAAATTTCTTAAAAAACAAAAAAAATCTGAGTTATCCTCTTCCTGTCCTCTGCGCCTCTCTCTTCTCTTCGCGGACTCCCAGCTTCTTCGCATCTCTCTCCACTTCGTATTTCCTTGGATCCATCCTCCACTTCCACCAGTTTCTTGGTCTTTCGTTTTTCTTTTCCCTCTGAATTGAACCTTCAACATTTTCCACTGTACCATTTCATCCTCTATTCTGACAACTCTCTTTCCCACCCATCTTAGCCTAAGTATTTCAGGAAAGTCGGGTGAATGGGCACACCAGAAACTTTTAAAATATAACTATTTGGACATTTATAAACCATTGTGTAATAATTTACACCATTTTTATAATCATCCTCATATCAACAAAGACCATGCTTGCTGGACTTATTCTCCACAATCTCTTGTAAGTACTCAATTAGACGGTATTTGGATAAATAATTGGAATGCCCCAATACAAACACCGGTAAATAACGCTTCACCAAAGCAGTCGCTTATAATGCCAATTTCCAAGCAAAAGTGAGGGAAGGTTATTTCTGATAGTCCTAAAAATGTTTTATGAAACATCTTGAAGTAGAAGAAAGAAGTGATTTCATCTTTCAGTAGCCGCCTAACATGTACATTGAAATTTCTATGCAATAGAAATAGAAATGTTCTTTCCTTCTCAATATGTTTAATTTATAGAAACACATAAGCCTTATTCCATTGCTACAAACAGAAATCCTTGTTGATTCCATTTATTTACAAATAATTTAATAGAAATAATATAACTATAAGTAAATCCCTCTGTGGCCTAATAAATAAATATGATTGCTAACCATAAATGTGTTTCCTAATTCCAGTCGAGCATTCCGCTCTTTGGCTTAGCGGAGAAATTAAATACCACTTGACAAAACCAAGAGGATAAAATTTAGCGAGGGAGTGCTGATGGAGGAGGGGGGAAGGTGAAACGTACAATGGAAGCATTATTTGTTCAAGGGCACTTAAACAGTCCTTGCCCGCTAACGTTAATGAGAATTTGATTACAGTAACGCCACTCTTAGCCACTAGACCCAGTGAGTGACTCTCTTGTTCCGAAGGGCTCGAAAGAGAACAGGAAAGAAATTAACGATGGCCTTTAGATGGTGGGCTATCAGGGCTAATGTTGTATCCACAAACGGACTAAGACCAGTTTAAGTAAGCAGTGGGTTTTATTAATAAAAACGGGTGATGATGTCTTAAATTATAGGAAAAAAAATATAATATTAACTTATAAAGTCTAATCTCCCTACTAATAATAATCATTATTTAAATAATTATGCGAATATAGATTAACAGTATATAAATTAATAGATATTGATTAGTAGATTAGATAGATTAATAGGGATGCAGGAAAATATCGATATCTCAATATTTTTTTAAATATATTGACATTTTTGTCCGATAGTTTTTATCCGATATATCATAAATATCGGCACTGAAATTTGAGTTTTATATTTTTTTCAAATATAAAATTTGAAATAATAACAAAGAACGGGCTCAACAAACAAAAAACCAAAACACTTTTTTTTTCTTTGGTTTAAGACTTCCATTGAAGTCCTATACTGCAAACAAAACACTTGTGATGTGAGTTCGTGTTGCTTACTATCTGTAGTGGCTGTTCAAGTCAGGTTAGGTATGTAAATATCGAAGAAAAATATCGATAAATTTCTTATCGAGAGTTTTCAAATATATGGAAATGGTATTCGATATATCAATGAAAACTATTGATATTTTTGATATAACGAACCTTTTTAATCTTTGAAAGCAGAAGCTTTTTAAATTGACCTGAAAGATGAGGTAGTATATAATTTATACTACCTCATCTTTCAGGTTGTTAATACAAGTCTGAGATTTGAAATTGCTTTAATATTAAAAATTAAATATTCAGAAATAGTTTATCACAAAAAAATTTATTTTGTATATATAAAAATTTATTAATTAATACAAAAAAAATATTACATACTCGGAACTAGATAAAAAATAAATTAAATTGCTTATACATAAAAAAGAAAACAAATAAAAAGAACGGAAGAAAATCAATATTGAACGAATTAATAAAAACCTATCAAAGTACATATCCCCATTTATTATTCAAAAGATTCATTACTAAGAACTACAGAAAAATTAATTAAATTTCTTAACATAAAAAAAGATAAAAAAAAAGAAGGAAAAACATCATAATTGAATTAATAATGAGTGAAACTTTTAGACCTTGTATATATTGTTTTTTATTATATTCTTTTGTTAATTTAATTCTTTTTTGGAAAAAATATAGATTTCGGATGCTCAAATTTTAATATCGATATTACTATTGGGTAAAAATATTGATATATTTCTTTTAAAATGTGGATATTTCGATATTTTTTCAAAATCCCTAAAGCCCCCTCCTTATGATGGAGAGAGTTTAAAAGATTAAAAATATCGAGGCCTTAAATATCGATATATCGAACTACAATTTCGATTTATATATATATATATATATATATATATATATATATATATATATATATATATATACATATTATATAATATAATATATAATAATAAGGCATATATAAAGGCATACAATATTGATTTTCACTTTTCATTTATTTGGTTTCTAGCATAATTCCAGCCCAATATCCATAGAATAATAGTCAATGCTTCATTCTCTGTAACAAGCAATAACCTACATCGTAACATTAATTTACTATATATTCATTTTAGACCTTATTCCATCCAAATTGTTGTCATTTCATCAGCCTTGCTCATCATTCTAATCCTTTAGCATAATCCCTATCAAGCTCCCTCCGCACACCCCAAAATCCTCAACGAAAGTTGAAACGACAGTGGCCTCGAGACTTTGGTAAGTAAGTAGGCATATTGATTGTTCTAGTAAAGGTCAGATTCTTCCCTCATCTCCTTAGCGTCTTAGCCTTTTTCTATATTTTACTGGTTTTCAGTATCTCTAACGGGAGTAAGAGAGAAAAGCTCCTAGAATCCTGGTTTTCTTTCCACAACTGAGGGGGCAAGCTTGGTTCGGGTTCTCCAGGCTGAGCGTAAATACTGGTCATAAATTTCATTGTTCACAAATTTAATCTTAATTGTTTGCAATTTGTTCATTTTTTCTGTAAATATTGTATGAATTGTTGCACTTAGTACCGACACTTTTTGCCCTTAAGTGTGCTAAATTGTATTATTCGACAATAAGAAAACAGTTTTATCTTTCAATTATAACTGCTTCATCACCCTCACAGAGACAGTAAAAAGTAGCAATTAATACTTTGTTTTTTTAACTGTTTTTTTTTTTTCGATCTGACTGATTCCGCATCCAATTTTAGAATCAGACAAAATTACGCCGTACTGACCCGTGGTGGAAGAGAAATGACAGAAAAACAAAGGGAGAGGAGCAATAGCCGAGGGACGTGATATTTCTTGGCCAGCGGGTTTATTTTCAATTACCACCTGGATGAACGGAAAACAATAACACGCCAGTGAAAAATGGAAAGGATTTTCTATTATTTCCTCGACCTCCCTCCCTTCCGCAGGATATCTGCGGGATATAAAGGCCTCATCCTTTGTGGGCAGTGTTTAGTACTGTCATGATCCTTTCGTAGTTTAACAAAGATCATAAGATACGATCTACGAATAGAGAACTTTTAATCATAATTTTTACAATATTTTTTTTTTCATTTTCATTTAAACATCAGCGCTAGTCAGTCACAAAATTAACAACCAGTAGAGGGGCTGGTTATGATAATAATTTAGCTGAGAAAGAGGGCAAAAAAAATAATTGATAGACATTTTAAAAACCTCGATTGTCTCAGTTTAATATTCTATATAGTAATATATGAAAGTATAATATCCTCTATAGTAATATATGAAAGAAACATCCGGTATTTCATAACTGTATACTTTTAGTATACATCAAATATCTACTTTAATCTGAAACAGTTTTTTTGTTTCGTTTTTTTAAGTATAGTTTAGCCACAGCGACGCTTAAAAAATTATTAAGAGTTTTAAATTTGTAGGAGATTATGACAATTGATTGAATATTCCATACAATAAATACTAATAGTAATTATAAGAAAAGGTAATTTAATTTGTTGTTTTGCTAAATCCTTGAATTTCGACTTTCTTACCTCATTCTAACTTAAAAAATCTGATTTATTCTAAACAAACTTTCAAGACGATACCGTGAACAATTTGTTTTTTTTTAAACAACTTGGCATAACCAGTACATATTTATCTTGTTGGTTTAATATTTTTACCCAGTTAAAATTTAAACTATTCTTGATAACTTTTTCTGTTGATTTCTCGGTTTTCGGAAAATAAAATTGTTTTTTGAAAAACATTACATAGGAAACAATTAGACGTAAATATGTATATTACCACTAAAAGTAGAGCTGGTTAAAGTAGTTTATAATGATTATCTTATAATGAAGAACAATTTCCATGATAGTTGCCTAAATAAATAAACAAATCGGTGATTTTTATAAGAAAAAAAATTGTTTTCTTAAACAACATTATTTCAGAAAATATTAGACGTACAAATGTCTATCACAACTCAAATTGGAACTAGTTAAATGCACAATAAAGTAGTATCTAGTAATTATCTTCCTGAGAAGAGCGGCTTTGATGATATTTGCAAAAACAAAATTCACAAAATGCTGGTTTCTCTTTTTTCGGTGATTTTTTTTTTCATAAAAATTATTACTCTAGAAAGATCCTAGGCTAATATTTATCAGTACAGCCTAAGGCACCTTTACAACAAATTTGGTGATTTTATCCACAAAGTAAAGATGATTTCATTGTCATCTCACCAGTTGACTTAAAACAGAAACGCATGGCGCCAATCAATGTGATCTTGGGCGAAAATCGAAATTTGTCCTTAAATTGAGAATTATTATTCAACAATATGCATATACCACGAAAACACTTTGTAAGTACAATAAGAGGTCTCAATTATGTTTTAAATAATTATCCAAAAATAATTTAATTTATCATTTTTTCATAATGTAAAACTGTATAAAATATATTTACGGAATAACAATAAAACTGTTTCAAAAATACGGTAATAATCCATTACTTTTTATTTTACATTTATTATATTAAAGCTAGTCGAAATTTGGCCAACCATTAATTCCTCCTTAGCAAAAATAAATGTAGTTTTTGATCGATCTAAAAAAAGAAAAATTAATAAAAAATAGTGTTGCAGTAAATTGCATCTAATATTTATAGAAGACAATCTGCAATAAGGACAAACTACATAATTAAAATTTATCGAAAGTACCGAATTTAAGATACGATTCGAGCATTAATAGGAATACTTATATAGGAATAGCCATTTTTAAAGAAAAAATCCACTCATACAACCAAATACGAGTTGTTTCAAGCAGTAAATATTGTTTCGTGATTCATTTCAAAATTTAACTGGCCAATAATTGAACTTATTAACCCTATGTCTACCTTTTGAGTCATTTAAATATAAAATGAAGCGATTTATAGAATATTTGATTTTTGTCCGTTTAAGGCAGTACTGTGAAGCCAATGACAAGGTCTAAAAGAATATATTACCAAATTATGTAACCAATTTATTTTTAAATGTAAGTCTAACAAAAATTCACTTATAAAAAATATTGGAAACTAAACAAAAAAAAAAAGTACAAAACGTTATATACATAAAAGAATAAAATATTTATTATTTATTGTAAGACAATGTTTTTTTTTTGTTTTTTTCTTTCTTTTTTTTTAGAAATGAGAGTTTTTTATTAAGACTCATCTCAATACTTATTAGTCGTATGTATAAAGTTGCACAATATATTTTTAATATAGAGACTGGTACATTGTGGTGCAGCAACAAGCTTATGTTCATTATAGTAAACATTTTTTTTTTAAATGACAAGATCTGCTATCACGCATGATTCGATTTAAAAATTAAGATATTTAGTGCATAAACCTTTTCGAAAAAGGAAAGAAATTTCAATACCTAACAATAATGTATTAACTACTTCTTAAAAATAAAGAGAAATTATTTTTCTATAGGAATAATATTATTGAGTCAATATTGAATTTCATCAATTCATTGACCGTCTGAGGAGTTTATTGTAGCAATAACATTGACCGCGTAAGGCGAGCTTAAGGATATTCGGCATCTCCTAGTGGGATTTAATTTACAAATGAAGATTAAAAAATAAATAAAATATTAGTTGAGAAAATTAATACCAACTATTATTACCGACCCAAGTTTTCTTTTTTTTTTAATAAATAAATTATTCAACCCATGAATAAAAAAAAAAATAAATTAAAAAAATACTGAACGAAGCAGTAGACCTCAATTTAAAATGCTATTATTTAGTAATTATACTTCCACCTCCCCTCTAAAGTTAATTGAAATTCTGCTCATTCAGCCTAGTTCGTTTTGCTTATTTTACTCTTTTCAGTATTGAGTTAATGCTAATTCGAATTTGAAGACATTAAATAGAGTAATAATGAGCAGCAATAGTACAAAACCGAAATCGAATATATGAATTGATAAATATTATAAAGAGTAATATAAACAATGTACTTACATTTAAAGTTTCTGTAATATCATAAAAAGTATTCACCTAAAAACAAACATAAATTATTGTTATTTTTTTTTTAATTTAAAATTAATGGCATGCAATCTTCATTAATTGTCAAACCTTTTAAAAAAACACTCTAAAAACTTCATTTACCATAAAAAAAATTAATTTCTTGTTAAATATGTATGAAATGAGTAAAATCTTAGAAATATAAGAAGAAATAACAACCTAAGATTGTGAAGCTATTAATGAATGATTTATATTAATAAAATATGTTAAATTTAAAATAAACAATAAAAATCTTTTTTTGTTATAAAAATTGTTATAATTTGTATAACAAAAGTATTTTTATGATCAAAGAACAAATTAAATTAAATAACAATATTTTTGATTAAGCATTATTGATACAATAGATAAATGATACCGCACTCAGAGGTATCTCACTGATTTTTTTTTTTACATACGTTCTGTTCTGCTCAAATTACAAAACAATTGGCTTTGAAGGGAAATGTGGAGAGAGGAACGCCCATAAGGGAGTCCTCACCGTTTTTTATATTTTAACATTATGAAATTAAAAATATATTATCTTTAAAAATTTAAATTTATAAATCTAAATTAAATTAAAAAATATAATTTTTTTTTAATTTGCAAGGGCGGATTGTAAACCATGAATATAATGCCAAGACTTTTCAAAAGATCTTTAGAAAAGTTGAGAAAACTTTAAGCAGTTTATCCATTTTGAATTTCCATCAACCAACAAGGAAATTTCTTAAACGATACAAATAAGTTCGCTAGAAGTTTCTAGGGTTTAATATTGAAAATTATTTCGCTTAATAGAAAACAAAAATTAAAACTTTCGAACCTGTAAGTAATGAGGATATTTCTATCAAAATATTGAATCAAGATAATTAATAAAGTTTTTTATTTAATTACATTATTATTTAAAATTTGTCTTTGTATGACGGCGTTTTTCGAGATGCACTTCCAATATAGCAATATATAGGAAAATTCTTTAAATGCAAAGGGAATCGAAAACCTTTCTCTCTGGTTCTTAGTCACTTTCGTGACCAATGAACGTATAAAAAGATTTATTATTAGAGGATACCTTATCTACACAATAAAATTAATACAATGGGTCCTTTTAAATATTATAGAATTAACTCCGATAAAATCTGTGAAGATTGTCTCAGCCACGAATTCATGAATTCAAATCAATCTTGATTTTCATGAAAATATAAAAATCATGTAAAAAAGAAAACAAAATAAACAAAAAAGAATATATTGTTTCTACAATTGCCAGCCGGCTCTTTGTCTTTCCTATAAATATGCTAAAATATGACGGGGCCAAGAGGCTAGACTAGGGCTGGTGGCATTGTCCATTTGCATGCTGATGGCACATTCTCTATTATTAGTTACTCGCTGGATTGTTAATTATTTTTTAAGTAACAGCGATTGCCATTCCCTAATAATATTATGTCTAACCAAACCAATATCTGTTTATGTCTAAGCAAACACTAAATTGTGTTTGATGTATGACTAATGGTTTAATTATTTAGTGTATGTCGTAACATTCCTCGCTCTAACACCTTTATTTTATCGTGTGCAACGTTTCGGACTTTATTGTCCATTCTCAAAGCATTTACATTTCATTCATGTAATGCTTATTTTATAACGATTTGATAAGCGATCATTACAACTTTTGGTTTATTATTTTCAATAATGAACCTTTTTAATGAATTGAACACAAAAAAAAAATTAAGCAACCTTAAAGTGACCCCTCTCCCTCAAAATTTGAGGCCTTACGTTTCAAGAAACGTAGAATCCAAATATCTAATAAATAAAAAATTCCGCCGTCCGCAACTTTTATCCGAGACTACTGGGCCATTTTTTTGTGATTTGTCAACAAAGTCACAGGTCACTCCAAAATGACCATTTTATTTAAAAATGGCGGCCGATTAGAGATTTCATAACTCGACTATTTATGAAGATAGAGAAAAACGTAATGTTTTGGAATCAGCATGCCAAGACATTATCAAAAAAAAAAAATCTTTCTAAAAGCTCTCGGTTTATTATTTTAAATAATGAACCTTAGTAATCGACAACTTGATCGAAGAATTTTTTTGAGCTATGACCAACAGCTATGACCTTTTTCCCTCATTTCTCTTCCCGGAGACTTATAGTATGTTTATTTCTTAACTAGTTCAAAGAAACCCTGAAGTCATTTTAGGACTTCCCGTCATTTCCACCGACAACTCCCTCATTAACTGGCCAATAAGCCTTCAAGATAAAAAAGTGCTGTGGTAAGAAAATTAATAGTTAAAAATATTGGCCTTTCTAGATGAAATTTTGGGGAATTCATATAATTTCAGTACTAAAAAATAATTAAAATAGTAAAACTTCATTTATAGTCAGTTTGATGAAGATAATTGATAAAAATGTCACTGTCAAAAAAAAAAAGAAGTTCTAGTCATTGCTTAAATAATATTGAGCTAAAAATAAAGCATAGTATAAGCTTGAAGTTCCTACCATGACCTGACATTTACAAGTTTGGTATCAGCTGTAGCTATTTTTAGAGTAGGATTTTTTCTTCTTCTTTTTTCGTCCATTCCATTGCTCAAGTGTATAAAACAAAATTTAATAATTTATAAATAGTTTAGTAGGAACAACCCGTTGTTTGAGGGTGAAAATACCCCCATTATAAAAGAATAATTAATTATGATTAGACAATAGTTAATTTTTTTGGCCTGTAGTACCGAATGCCATTAATTCGAATTATAAATGATTTAAATACCTCTTTGAAGCTATTCAACTAATTTCTCCGTCATCAATTTGGAGATCCAATAGTAAGCTCTACTTCGAATATCACTTTAATCGTGGGTGATTGTAAGTGTAAGACAATTAGAAATTAACATTTTATAATTAAAAACAATAACACTTTTTTAAAATTATAATTTAGAGGGAAGTTTTCAGTAATTTCAACAGTTAGTAGTGAATTGGGACTTGCTTTAATTGATTAATTTATTTTTGTCACACATTTCTTTTCAATTTTGATGTTTCGGGGCATTATCCCCATCAGGAGACATAAATTTGTACACAATATATTGCAATTTATTATTATTATAATACTAATTAATTTATATCGATTTATGTATTATAGTATTAAACTTAATTTATAGTTAAAATAGAAAGATTAAAAACAGATACAGAAGGATACTAAAGACACAAGCAGTTGAGAGCCCATAAGAAGCTTAATCTAACCTATATATTTTTAATAAAACTTTTAAACTTGCATCATATCTTTTGATACTAAAATTTAAAACAATTTCTTGGCATTTGAATTGTAAAAATAAATCTGGCTTTTTATCTTAAAAATAAATTTTTACGAGGTATTTTATCATAGTTTTCATTGCCCGAAATAAACTCAAAAGAGGTTTATGATTTGTTCTAATTTTTCTGATCGATCGTTTTCTTGATAAAGTAAATACCGATCAGCAGTGAATCTTCTGTAATAATAAATAAGTGGCACAGTCAACGATATGAGAGGCTCATGCAGAATAGTTCTGGAGCTAACTTAAAAGATCACCATTCTCAGCTTATTTTGGAATATCAGATAAAACATAATTTTCATGAATTTTGTTTATAACATCGTGTACTTCAAAGAATTATTTTTTTTCCCTTCAATACTGTTACCGTGGGACTAAAGAGGATTTTTTCCATCGAATCCTTTCAAAGGCTTGAATCCTGTTCTCGGAAGTCGCACGTCACGAGTTACATTCTTACGACACTTGATCTTCTTTTCTCAGTTCTATCTGCCCGATTTCGCTCCGGTGGTTTTTTCTATAAAAGAATTAGAGACCCGTCTTCTATCTCACAAAGCCCAACGGTATACGTTTCGTTACAAACGCATAATAGCTTTACCAAGTATTTCGTACAATGTTCAAACCCTCTCTTGCTATATCATAGAAATTCGCTACTTATATTATTATGTGTGCTAAAGAGGCACAACTTTTGATTTATTTTGGATTCATTATTATTAGAGTATCAATGGAAATGAAAATGGTAATGTTGTAGTGGAAGCAACCAGGAAATAGGTAACCTAATTAAAGAACTAATAAGGCTGGAAATGGGGATTGGGCGGTAACAGTACTATTTTCAATTAGATAGAAATCTTTTCTAAATGAAGAAAGTTTATTATGCAAATAAATAAACACTGGCTGAAAAAGTGGAATGAAAGTAACCATCACTTCCCCAAACGTTACTGTGATTTCTTAATGAAGTCGCGATGTCATGAAGACCTAGAGTAAAAGGTGACAAAATCTTAATTAAAAAGCTTACCAAAATTATTCTAACTTTTAAGAACGAACGAACTAAATAAATGTTAAGACAAGTTATAATAAGCAATCAAGCATAATGGTACACTTATGAACTAATTGTAAGTACATATTTATTTTTAGTAAAAAACTATGTTACTATTTTCTAAAAACAAATCAATGTTCTGTTTAATATTTATTTCTTATCAACGATCAAGCCAAACGATTTCGTCAAATGTTGAAAATATTGTGGGTAGATTCCTAGCAATTGTGGAGAAATCAACACCGCGTTAACTCAGGAAAACTTCTTCCTTTATAAGTCCGCCCAAGTTATAAATGGTTTTAATCCCTTGTTGAAGCTATTAAAGCCTTCCAACTAACTTCCTTGTCATTAATTCGGAGATCCAATTGTACTTCGACGTCGAATATCACTTAAATCGCGGTGATTGTACGTGAAAGACCATTAGAAAATAACATTAACTTTTATTCTAATTTAGAACAATACAAATTTCAAATTTTGCATCATATCTATGCAATTTCTTGATGCTAAAATTCACTAGAAATATTTTTATATTTGAATCATAAAAAAAAAATCTAGCCTTTTCTATCAAAAAATGAATGCTTATAGGGTATTTCATTATAGTTTTCATTAACCCAAAAGAGGTATATTAATTTTTTTAACTATTAATTTTTTTAACTATCTTATTGATCGATTCAACTTGGTCAACGAAAATACTGACCAACAATGAATCTGCTGTAGTGAAATAAGAACTAACGTGAACGATATGGGAGACTTAAGTGAGAACAATACCAAAGGACAAGAACTGGCATAAAAGCATGAGATCCCGGATCCATCTCCTCTTCAGCTTTTACTAGTAATGGACCTGCATATATTTGTGGAATATTTCTAGGGTTTCCATGCTTTCGTAACGAGGTTTACACATCGTTCAACGGCTATTGTGTGAACTGGGAATTTCTAGATGATCAAATACCAATTAGGGGTAGGGCCACATTGAATTTATGGTTTGATCTCATTGTGTCTGATTTCTTTCAACAATGGGGGGAGAGGGGGAGTGAAGATAAATTGATTGTTCATTGAGCCAATCGTTTCTGAGTTACTCTTACTGCTGTAATCTTGAGTCTGGAAATTCAGTTTTGGCATGAATGTACTGACATTATTCTTCACTCGATCTGTTTTGCCTTTAAAATTTGTTCAAGACCGAGCTCTCTAAGGTGATTTATTTTTTTTTCTGTCAGGACCAACATTAAAAATTGTGTCATGGGTGGTTAAAAAGGAAACTGTTTTCGAAAACAAGGTCAATAATAATTTACTTGGTATTATTTACTTTTCATAAGTGAAAATATTTCCAAATCAAGTGATATGAATGAAAAAAAATATCTTTAAGTTGTTAATAGTTTTATCCTTTAACTGAGATCAATCTTTCCTTAAGTTGATTTTTTGTTCACTAATTTTTAAGGCAATGCGTAACCTAAAGACATTAATGAATTCAAATAATGTTTTAACAGTATTTTTTTTGATAGTATAAAGGTGAAACTTTAAGAGTCGGATTACAATGAGTTTTAATCGATTATACTCCTGATTTTAACCAGCGTCAAAAACAATGAACGGATACACACATTAAGTTCTAAAATCTAAATATTCATCATACTATTAATAAATAAATAAAATAATTAGAAAAGGCTTGGGGAGCCCGAAGGTTCGATGCCGATACTGCCAATCGCTGTTTACAAACCTCCGCCCACCGAATTCCATCCAATCCCAAATCAGTAAGATCGCCCTTGACGTAATCCTCCCAACTACGTTTAGGTCTACCTCTCGGACGTTAGTTTAGTTTATTACTGGAATACTACCGACTTAATGCAAAATAGTGAAGATCAATATTAAAAATATGTTTTCTATTAAAACATTTATGTTTCGCATTATTTTGGTCGATAATCTTTAAAACCCTGTACTTTTATTAACAACGACTACGTTGCAAGATTCGATCTGTCACAGGCTGGGAGGGCCTCGAGATTGACATAAAGTTATATATTTGTTTTCTTTTAAAATCTGTTATTTTTTTTCTTTTCTTCTCTATTTATAGGCTTTAAACTTAGATTGATTTTTCAGAATGAAGCCCACAGAAACATTAGTAAGAATTCGAATTATAAAAACATATCTAAATCAGAATTTGTAATATTTTAAATTTACTTCTTCAATTAAATCTGTTCTTTCTTTTTTTTTTTTATAGGATAGTATTTAATAAAATTTTCATTTAAAAATAAAAAATTGTAACATTCTGAGTTTGAACGGTGAACTATAAGGATATTACGTCTCAAAATATTTGCATTTAGAGACCGTTATTTATCTCCAAAAATATTTGAGATCAGTCCACTCCAACAAGTTTTATCATTTTTTCTTCTATAACAATCTATAACACTTATATAAGTTAATCGAGACGCGGTGACCAAGCGTTGGAGTCGAATTTTCTAGAGCGCAGAGCTCAGAAAGGGGTGGGTTCGATCCCTGACTGGACCAGTAATAGATTTTGTATCCCACTCTGATTAGTTATGGTTTGGCAAAGAGTGGCGATAGGCCCACTTTTCAAACTACTTCTCTCCAACAATACCAGTAAATGCCAACTGTATGAGAAAACGACATATACTCATTCTTGACTTTAAGTTGGCACGTCAGTAAAACCGTATGGGCATGTAAAAACTTTCGTAGGCTCAAGTTACACTGAATAGATACTAGGAATTAATAGAAAAATAATTAGCGATAATATGTGAGCTTATTTTCAAACATATACTATATCCGTATACAATAATATAACTGTGACAAAGCTTTGAAGATAAAAATAATTTAATCCGTTCAACAGAATTCGAAATTTCTCGATTCATTTATAATTCAGCTAGAATCGATAGTCGTGGTCCAGCGAAACAATCTGTAATTATTAACCTTTGATGAAACGGTTTCGCAACAAAAAGGCCATTAACGGAGTATGGAAAGACCGGAAAGAGGGGGGGAGCGAAAAAATAAAATTAAAAATATCGATTAGGACTTTTAGAACCTAGTAATTGTAAGCGCATTAACTTATATTCCGGTTTTCATGAATAATAGATGACGCGCTGGACCGGATAATTTATTAAAAATGAATAATAAGTCAAACAAGTGGAGCGGAGTTACATTACTCTTTTTATGGCTAACAGTAAACAAAAATATAAAATGCTTTACGAATGTATTAAATTCGTTCAAATATTTTCACTACCGTGAAATGAGACGTGAACACAATACATATCAACTTTAGCAAACCAAGAACTTGTTATTCCGATCTATCCGTTCAAGGATAGATGCATTTATAATATTCCTAAAATATATTATTATATATTATCATTTTACTTAGCACAACTAATCACTGACTTCAATAGCCTCTTTCCAACAGTTGGTACTAATTTGTGGAGCATTTCTCTTGTCTTCCGCAATATTAGGACAGCTAACATTTAAATCAGTGGTTTTCAAAATGAGTGTCGGAAATATGCAACAGGTGTGCACCGAAATTATTGAATGATTATATATTTAAAAAAAATAATATTGGTTAATATAACATCAGAAGTAAGTGAGTTAAGTCTTGCAGAAGCCGGATAATTAATTGATATACGTGACAGTCGTACGCTAAAATTGAAGCATTCAGAAATGAGTCTGAATTAATTTTGGATAATCACTATAAAGGTAGCAATAAAACTCACTAACTATAAAAAAACTTTTATTTTTATCAAAAACTTTTCATCCTTCATACGTTTACTAACTGTAAAATAGAAAATAATATTAATGATGATTGTAGAGGTGCCGTGAACTGTGTTTAATAAATTCATAGTGCCGCCAGGCAAAATGTTTGATAACCACTGATCTAAATATCTCAGGACAGTCGTGCAGCCCAGTCAAAAAGGGTTCAAACTCGGAATGAAAGATACAGAGCTGAAAATTTCTATGAGCTTTTAGTATGATTTTGGCTAAAAAGTCTCATAAAATCTCGTGTCAGCCTCTAATTATAATTTCAGATTCAGTTTATAAATAACATCAGCACAGTGACAATTTAAATTTTTTGTGTCAGTCTTATAATTTACAGTATTTATTATGTTTGCAGTTATATGGATTGCTTCCATTGTTCTACAGTTTTTGTATGTATTTTTCTTTTTCTAATATTTTGGGATTTTCGAAATCAAAAATTTTCGATACTATCTTGAGCTAATGCTGTTATATTCTTGTTCTTATTATTTTTACAGGTACTTTTATGCTGTTTGATTCTTGTTTTTTATAGTTTTTTATATTTCACCTATGTACATTAAGTTGCAGTTATTATACAAAATTTAAATTGTGACTATGCTGATATTATTAATTACTGATTCAGAAATAACAACCTTTGAAATAATGAGGAAACATATTTAAAAGACATGAAGATAGTTCAAGAAGATAATTAAATAAATTATCAAGAATAAACTCTAATATTATATGTATATATTTTACATATATATGATAAACAAGTAATGTAGGGCACCAGCATAAAGATAGATGCATGAGGGCTAAATAAATAATAATAGTGATGGATTAGTGAAGGAACTAATACTAGAGCAGTGTGAAAATGATGAAAATAAATATAGCACACACTCCTGGCAATGTTTTGAAAGCATATAAAACTCGGTTTTTTTCTGTTGTTTTTGTATTTGTTTCTATTAGCAGACAAAATTAATATAGATATATCTAGACAATAGGAGTATAGAGGCACTTATAGTGTGAAATGACCTATGTACAATATTGTTATATAAATAATTTTTATTGTTTTATGAAATTTATAGACAAAATCATCTTGAGAATAGGAGATTACCCCAAAACACTAGTGGGACCATATACGATTAAAATATACCAAAAAAAGGAATATTGAGATATATGGAAGAAAGTAATACATCACTAGAATTATTCTTCTTCCCATTATTACTAGTATTAAATACTTACTAAACTTTTTCGATTGTACGCACCATTTAGGAATTATATATGAAAAAAAAAGCATGCCCTAAAATTTCTAGGTTATTTATCTGCCAAAAGTTCTTCGGTGGTCACCCGTGTTAGTATTGTTGTACTTGATTGCACGTATATAAATTAGTAACAAAAATAAAAGCTTCTAACTCCCTATTTTCGTTATAGATTCCTGTTTTGACCCTCTACTAACTGATCTAATAGTAAAAATCGGCAAATTTGATGACTATAGGAAGTTTATGGCATGCTAAGACCTGGAAAGGGATAGTGCCCAGCAGTACATCTTCCTGGTTTTGATTTCGTGCTGTAATTTACGAAAGAAGACCTCTCATCCAACTCATTTTTAGTTATATCTTTTGGTTTGTTAGGATGTATTTGAAGTTTATTGTAGAAGCCGAAATAAAGAGTAAGTGTTGGTCGATAATTGATAGGTCTATGTCGGTATGTACTCTTACGGTTATTTACGTAACAGAAAACTTCTGTTATTAGTCTTAAAATATTATACTGAAAATATAAAAATGTTTTTAAATAATAACAAAAAATGGTGAACAAATATAAACACAGAAGCAAACCAATTTAATAGGTTGGCTGGAGCGGAGTTAATCAGCACTCCGCTAGGCTTAAACCAAAGAGCGGTAGCGATCTGTTCGATTCCATCCAGCTAGAGAGAACATACTTCCTGTATATATGCCAATAAAATAAATATCGACAGTTCTATTATGGATACAATAGATAGGTTGGTAACCTAAAGATAACTTGAGATGGTAATCTAGTTCAAAGAGTTTTCAAATCAAATCAAGAAAAAACAAAACAAAAAACTTTGTGGTCATATTACTTCTTAAAGAAAATATAAATTCTTAGAAAAAGTGTCATCAGCTTAACAAGTTGGGTACGGGACTCTAAAACACAATCCCTATAATATTATGACAACCCTTTGAAAAAGTCTGCATTTTTTGCACTGTTACCATGAAAACACTTCATACCAGTGTTAATTATTCAATCCTCCAGGCGGAAAAATGTCGGAAGCAATATTTAAAATGAGAACAAACTATTTTTCACAAGTTAAAAATAACAATGAAAATAAATATATAATAAACTGAGAAAGAAGATAAAAAAGGACGAGTCTCAAAATAGGGTCCAATTAATTAAAAATAATTAGTGTCAGAAATACGGACTGCAAAGGGAATGTGCCGGAGGGCAAACAAGCCAAAACTTTGTGATAAAGAAACAGATGCAGTAATATGTCCCCGAGGCAGTTATCTCTAAGCATGCGGGCTTATACTAAGTATCACCTACATCTGTACTTAATTAAACACCAACTTAAGTTTTAATCCTCAACAGAGCACAGCCCTCGATCTCTGTTCGGGAGCTTATTCAAATTTAACAACTGGATCTTGACAGCTCTACCCTTAGTTAGTGAAGCTTTGTATTTATTATATTGAATTAACAGAATCAGAGATCTTCTCTACAACAAACAAGAATTTATTTTACATATTGATTATTACCAACTATAATCTCTTGTATTTTTAAAAGGAATAATAATATGAATAATTACATAAAAAATTAATTTTCAACTAATTAACATTAAAAAACCATGGGCACTTAATTCAAAGCAGTAGCGAATCCAGGAATTTTTTTTTGTCGGGGGGCAAGGGGATCTGGGGATAGTGATATATCATAGCAACAGGAGGGTCAGTTAATAGGTTGTTTTCTTTAATAAAGATAATTACAGGAACAATAATGTTGTTAGGTAGAAAACTTTTATATTTTTTCATGACACATGCTTACATTTAATAGCTGAAATATTCACCCGATGCCCTCAGTTGTATTTCTTACACGAAAAATATGTTGTATTTTATAAATGTATTTTTATACACGAGAAATAAAGTTTACTTGTAGCCCGACTTTTACAAAGCTACTGTTGTTATGTCATATGATTTTAAAAGAGAATATATTGTAATTGTTTAATTGTTTGGCTCAGAATATCCACAAAAACAAAAATGGACCAATGTATTTTTATAGAAATGTAAAAAAAAAATTATTATTTTGTTTTGGGGAAAACTTACCGAAATTCCTGTCCTCCTTGAATCCGCATTTATATAATTAAATATTAATGGATTAATTTAACTGAGTAGCTGCTTGACTACAGAAGTATCGAACCAATCTTCAATACTAAATTATGGTTGTGAGAAAACACTTGAGCACCATGACACATATGTACCAATAACACGTATAAACAGAGGTCTTCGATCCTCTTGCCAAACTCTTTCCTAAGTTTCAGATTTTTTTATATCCATGAAAAATACTACTGGAACAGAATCTTCTTTAAATTTTTTAAATTTAATTACAACTTAAAATAAATCTGTAGGTAAAAATATGATAGATCGTCCTACCTAATGAAATACGATATTTAAAGCATAAGATAAGAAAGGATTTATTAAAAAAAATCAATTTGAAACTTTACCCTCTTATATATAGGGTCGTAAAATAGTTGTAGCCAGCCTCCAGTAGAAACTGATTTATATGTAAATTGGGAAATTTATATTTGAGTAAGTAAGTTAGATGGCCTGGCCTGGCCTTTGTTAAATCGGGATTAGAGGACGCTACATTGACTTTAACAAAGCCTATTAAAAGGGAAGGAGCACTCTTGCATTTAATGGTGGTAATAATGTTTCTTAAAGCGGTCCGATGGCCAGATAGTGAATTATTGGATCTTATACTATCCAATCCACGGCTCCCTTCATCTGGCAATTTAATTAACTTTACAAATTTATTATTCTAGACCATCATACCCTGATTGCGTATGATGATCTAGAATAGCGGATCCAGAGATAGTTTTTAGGGAATAAACTATCAGGGCAGAATTGGGAACTAGGATTTTTCTCAGGGAGGACATCTCAATTTTGCAGCCTCTTCTGTCACCCCTCTCACTCCTCCAATAAAAATCAACAGTTATGCAACAGTATTGTAGGTCGTAGATTACGGATTAAATAATATCATCTCCTAACATTAACACTGACTTTATTAAGGTCAATAAAATCAAAAGGAAGAAACAAATATTTTGTACTTAACTTAAAAAATTTGCTCGAAATTTGTCGCCTTATAATTTCAACCGTTTGGAGTAAGTGTTCCCTTAGCCCTCCCAACCAAGTTTTGGCCTTGTATCAGGGGTTATGCATTACATTTTAAAAATTATTTTTTAATATTTATATATATATTCTTCCTTTGTGGCGCCAATCATTATTAATTTGCAATGCATATTTATAAGGGAATATGGGAAGGATGATTTGCAGAATTATGTAATTGTCTTGTCTAATCCTGCGTCCAGAGGAATTGACAGAATATCTCAGTAATTAATAACCCAATGACAATTTAAATCTATTTTGATCTTATTTAGATTTCCACTGGACTGTATAAATGACATTTGAGTTTTCAATTGGTCAAAGTATAAACCATTGTATTCTATAGTTTGTTCCCATCTCGAGGTGTCGGATTCCTTCATAATACCACACCATGGGATTTGAACGGAAGAATTCTGCAACTCTATCAGAAATGTCGAAAAGTGCCTGAACTTAAGCAGGGTGAGGGAGATCACATTAAGTTCTGAAATGTTTTGTTTCGTGTAACGAGATATGTTTGGTCGGGCCTTATCAGGTTGAAACAAAACCCGATTTCTGTTTACTAATCCTGGGTAACATTGGATCACAATACCTTACATTCTTCGTAGTTGAACACTGTATAGTACTGAATCAATGATTTGACCTTTTGAAATGAATTCATAATGAATTATGCCTTCATAATTATAAAAATCAGAGAGCATTGGCTTTCTTTCGAATTTCACTTGCTGAATGACTAGAACAGCAGGCTGATTTCAGTCTAGCCATTGTTTCTTGGTCCCACCGTTTCTCCAATATATCCACTTTTCATTGCAAGTTATACTTTTTTTAATAAAACTATGTTCATTTGGATTTTTCAAAACTTGCAGACTAATTTCTACTCGACGTTATTCCTACCCAGTGGTCAACTCATGAAAGTAAATAGCACATCAAGAGAACTATTCTTGATGGGCGATTTACTTTAATCTAATAATTATAATATAATGATAGTTTATTAAATATGTTGATTTACTTTCCCCAAGTTATGTAGCCCACGATTTATAGTGGATTGGGAAACTCCAAACTCTCTAGCAAATTCCCAAACACTTTTGGTAGTATCAACCTCAACAGGATCCCAAAGAGCTTTCTCATCGTGCCACGATTTTTGTCCGGAACCCTATTTCTCTAGAGACTGATGTCATCACTTCCGTTTTTCTGGAACCATAGTCTGTTCAGGCATCCTCTTATTCGAATTGGCGCACCAAACGGATTCTTTCGATGACGGAAAACTTACTTCTAAAATAATTTAGAAATCGGGAAATATGTTGATTATATTAATTCATTTTACCATCTAAACTGCGACAAATCTGTGGATCATATCAGGTTTACGATTTATAATAATTAAGTTGAAATATCATAATACTAAGTAAAACTCAAATGTTGGTCCGAAGGTACCTGTTCAACTTAGGAGGAATCATGGTGTGAATGTGGTGTTGAGAAAATTCAATAAGAGCAAGGCTTCCACAGCAGAGAAGAACTGCAGCATCAGCGTTTGCAGTCTGAATGCACTTATCATGGGTTCTCCTCTTGATTGAACCAGCAGCTCAGGCCAATTCATATTTAAGAAAATGATTGAATTATTTAAGCAAGCATAATTTGTATTATTAAAAATTAACATAAATGTTATAGAAAAACTGGCAAGCAGTTCGTTATTTGATTAAATTTAGAAATGAAAAAGGTAAGACCTTAAAGGCAAAATACTAGATATATGTTTACACGGAAAAAAAGGATTAAGTGAATATTTTCATAATTAATTTCAAGTAAAAACTATAATTAGAACCAAGAAATAAAATTTATTTATTTATACGGCATATTAAGACATTTCGAACAAGTTTTTTTTTTTTTTTTTATTTCATCAATATGTTCATATCGTTGTGTAGAATACGATGGTAAAAAGAACCAGACGGAAATGTGGATGGTCGGTTTGTTAGAAGCTTTTGAAGAATACCTACATATTAAAAAAAAGTAGGTTTTTCAAACTTTAAAATTTGATTTTCTCGGAATTCATTAAGGGTGTGTCACCCTTTTTCTTACCTGGACTCTTCGTATGTTTCCTGTTCACTTTTTCGTAATCTATTCATCTTAAGTTTAATTTCTGACAAACGTTAGGTCAAATCTCTTTTACTTTTCACATTTCATCATTTTCAGTTTTTGAATAAATAATTTACAGGATCACAGCTTAAAAATTGATGTTTTCCCCATAGGCATCTATCTACCTTTGAATTCAAATGTAATAAATAAATTCTTAGGTTAAAAAAAAATAAATAAATAAAACGATTGTTTCTATTCAAATGTGTATGCATTATTCCCAAATATGCACAATAGAAGTAGGTTTTATTGCACAAAATGCATAAATTCGGACAGATACTTGGACCTCTATTTACCTATATAAGAAAGGTAGGCGAACAATATCGTCGGTTCAAGCAAATTTGCAAAGTACAAAATTGTAAAAAATTCATATTTCACATTCAAAGCTCATTTCTTCACTTAGAAAACCATATAAAATTAAATATCACTAATTCATTCAAAGTCTTCATAGCTGTAATCTGATGCATACATTTATTTAGACCAATTAAGTTGCTTGTTCATCAGACAGAAATCATTGTCTTATCAACTGGACTTAGTGAATATTGCTTGAATGCCCATAATATAGGCAATTGCAGTAATAGCCGGTATCTGATCAATACTATAGATACCAAATATTACAGGAAAATTGGAAAAAAGCATTGATGTAAACATTTTACTACAATATTTTTTTAACGTCTCATCAATAAAACATGTTGGCCAATAAGCGATGGATTCTCTGTACATCTTTTATTCATACGAGCACGTCTATTACTATAACACAAACCACTGCCTGTCTATACCATTATCTAGCGAATGTAGATCGGCAACTTATAAGGAGCATGAAAAAACTTATCCTATCCTCTTGAATTATTCATCACCTTCAATACCCTAGGCACTATCCATTCTTTGCAGAGAACTAAGGAAAACTGGTAAAATCTTACGCTGACTTTGGATATAGATATTTTCAAAAACAATGAATACATGAAAAAACCTTTAGCATTACAACCAAAGGGTGTTGGGTTCATTACATGATGGTCCATCAGCACCTAATTTTTAAGTTAATTTTTAAAGTTGAGGATGGCTTAATTTTTTTCAATTTTTTTATTACGGTTATGATAATCCGGATATCATATTTTATAATAATATAAAAAAGCGATTTTTTCAGTTTTTCTTTAGACATAGATTTTGTCAAAACATCTACAATTACCCTTACATCTTATGAAAAAATGTTTCAAATAAAAGTTTTTCAACTTAAGATTACCTACAAAAAAAAAGGTCTAGTTACAGTTCAAATTAAAATAAAAGATAATGGGCACAAGAAACGTCAAATCTGTATACTTTTCGATATTTCGAGAAAAAACCTGCTATAAGTAGGTTTTATTTTTTAAGAAAATATGTATTTTATCAAAAAAAGGTTTCAAACAACAGTTGTTCAGCATAAGATTTTTTTTACCTAAAAAAAAAGTTTCAGTTACATTTTTAGCTTAAAATAACGATAACCCCTCCACGGAACGTCAAACAAATTTTCGGTATTTCAAGAAAAACCCGCTTACCGCGAACTTTACACTCTACTAAGTTAACTAACTCATTAAAATGAAAGAATTGTTAGAAGGAAATTAAGTGTAAGTTATTTGCGGACGTAGGGTAGGTTCGGACACATTTTGTACTCACAACCTATTGGAATAAGAAGAAATGCGAGCCAAGAGTCGGTGAACTCTCGTTCATAAAATCTCTACTTCAATAGACTCTTGAAACTTTCGGTTCTCAGCCGTCCCATCTCCCTGCTTCAACTGTCATAGACTCTCATAAAATTTCATCAACTTTACGATGCTAATTCAGACCTTGCTTAAAGATTTCGCCAAATACTTAACTAGGTCTTTTATCATCTTTTTCAACCATTACCGCCAGGAGTTTCCGTTGGTTATTTCTGCATTTCTAAGGTCTTTGCAGGTTTCCTATTAACTCTGACTTTACCCGGTCATAAAAAAATCCATGTTTTAATTCAAAAATATTTATTTAAATAATAAATTGAATTACCTCTATTTATTACTTTCAATGAAAATATATTTCCTTTCCATGTGCTGAATACATAGCAATATAAATATTTTTCCAAAACACTAGCTACTTCCTTCTTGAATGTAATCAATAAGTAAAACTAATATACACCAACAAATTATCAAAATAATAAATAGAAAAAGGAAAGAATAACACATTACTAGAACTGTCTGTAGGATGACAAAAGACTCTTGGCTGGCGTTTCCACTTATTCCAATAGGGAGTATCATACGACATGTATATGACATGTATGGATACGACATGTATCCAAATCAATCCGTCGTTCGCAACTTCCCTACACTTAGTTTCCTCATACCATTTTTTTTTCCATTTTAATAAGTTTGTTAAATTACTAGAGGGTAAAGTTCGGGATAAGAAGGTTTTTCTTGAACTACCGAAAATTTTACAGGTTTGATTCTCTGTAGCGGTAATCGTAAGCATTAGCTTAAATTTAGTTGGATCTTTTTTGTAGGTTATCATAAGTTGAACAACTTTTGTTTTAAACTTTTTTGATAAAATGTATTTTTCCTAAAAAGTGAAAAACCATTTACAGCAGATTTTTTCTTAAAATACCGAAATTGGAAAATAGCAGATGTGAGCCAATCAGCTATTTTATTCAATAGCTGATAGACTATGATAAGGGAGTATAGTTTAGTATAGTTTCATGACCAACGGTTACACAAGGAGGTGATGTGGTCAGCATTCATGTTCCACACGCATTATTGATGCTAACTGGGCTGGATGGACCCCAGAAGGATCACCCGGCTGCTGGATTCGAACCGATAAGAAAAATTTATTTTACGGGTTTGGTCATTTGTTAGTAATTATCAATCAATGCCAATATCAATAATTCATATAGCGTATTTGAGGTTTCTCAGCATTGAATAATTACTACTAAACCAATTCCACTAATTTACTATTTAAGTAAATAAACGTGAATTGAAAGAAACTAAAAGAATAAAATATAAAAAGATGAAGAAAAAGAAACTCCTAAATGAACTGAAATGCAATCAAATTCTTCCCCAACTAATTACGTCGAAAGAACCTATAATTTTTTATATAAAAAAAAAAAATACTCCTCAATACTATCTTCAAGGATTGAACCGTAGGAGAGCTGTATAACCTTGTGGAAAATCAGTGCAAGATCTCAATCTGGGAATTTTCCCTTCTTTTTTTTTTTCCTTTTGGCTGTTAGCCAAACTTTACTGCACCGCAGCTTGAGGGTTCATTTAGCAGATAGTGCTTTCCACGCCCGGCCTCGACTTCAAATAGCCTTCGATGTAATTTTCCTCTTTATAGTCCCGCTCAAACATTAAATCGCTTTAAAATGCATTCATTCGATTAGCCTACGATTTACTTCTAGTTACCTGCCTGGAGAAACTAAATGTACCGGCACTGTGAGATGCAATCTGATCAGTGATCTTTGTAATTCATTGGACTCGCGGTCATAAATACAGGGATTAGTACAAATCAGGCTCGTTAAACCAGTAATATTCCTGTAAGGAACTTCTTCATTAAATATTTCTAGATAAAGGTGCGAAACAGCGGTCACCACAATAGTTTCAAAAATAAGTTTTATTACGTATAATTTAGATTACGAAAACAATAAAATTTAATTTAATGACATATGGGAGAAAACTAAGAGAAAGTGATAAATATACAAATTTATTCGAATTGCATGCATTGTATTTATTTATTGTAGTTATCTATTGCTTATTTCATTAGTTAAAACACTAATAGTACACTTATATTAATACTAATTTATTAGTGTTATGACCCTGAGTCAAATGAATTACAAAGATCACTGATCAGATTGTATTTCTCAGTGCTGGTACATTTAGTTTCTCTAGGCAGGTAACTAGAAGTAAATTATTTATACACTAACACTAATACTAATTTATTCTAAATACATGAATTGTATTTATTTATTTCATTATATTGCATTTATCTATTGCTTATTCCATTGGCTAAAATAATAATAGCTAAAACACTAGATCAGATGACAACCTTTACTACTCTGTAATGTTAATGCATTTAATTTTTTTTTTTTCAAATATCCAAATCTATTCAGGACACCTTCGTCAGAAAAGAGATGAGAGCCGTGTATCAATCACTCATGCATAACAAAACAGGACCACGGTGGTTAATTATACATTAATTTACTTATTAAGTAATCATTTATGGAAAAATTATATGAAATATTGTTAAACATTTAATCAAAATACACAATTAATTTTGTAGGATTGAAGTAACAACAATATTCATTGAGTTTTAAACTAATTAATAGATTTCTCATTAAAAAAAGGATTTAAATAAAAATTCAATTCACATTAAATAATGAAAGAAATGTTCATCTTAAATAAATACTCAAATTCAAATATTGAAAAATAATTACTTGTTTAATTAATGTACCAATCACATAATGATAAAACATTACCTGTCCTGATTTCATTAAAAATACGTTTAGGATATTAATTACTAAAATAATCGTACGAATAATGGTCATTACTGTGCATCGTAATAAATTTAAAATCAGAGATACCCCTTCAATTCTTCTATTTACAATACTTCTGACAATCCATCACTCTGTAGAAGTAGGACCCTTAAATTTAGTTCATTGAGACATAATGATTAAAATTTTGTACAGACGTAACCCAGCCTTATTATTGAATCAGGCAAAATTGCGTGTGTTAATTAAATAAGATCACTATTCCGCCACCGCATGTATTCCTGCGAAACAAATTAAAACCATTTCTAACATTTTTATTTGCCATTATTTTAAATTAGGATGTTTAGTGTGAGGAGATTGGCCGCTACGGGAGCAGTTTCAACGAAATATACATGCAGTAACGGACAGCGGTAACGTTTGCCAAGCGCTGCCAACCACTACCGCAGATTGTACCAGCGGTTACATTTGCGTAGAACCTGCCCTTAGGAAGCATTGTTATTTAAAATCTAATTATGTAGAATTCTGGAAACATGTTGATTTAGCTTAAAATATTGTAACGTACTACTTTTTGGTTAAATATCTGATTTGTTGTGCTAGCCCAGTGGAGGGGGAGCGGGTTCAACCAGACTTGTCTAAATAAACGTAAAATATTCTTAAAATTTTATTTAGTAATAATTCACCAATTATAAAAAAAAACATTTAGTCTAACTTTGTACAATTTAATAAATACAGAATTTCAATGCTGTAATATTTACACAATCTGCAAATAAGTCAATGTGTGAGAAAATTTCTTCAAAATAAGCTATAACAAATAACCATAACTAAACTCACTCGTTTTCGAAATAATCATCTTTCACTGTTCAGCTGGAATTAATAGTCTTGATCAGTTTTCAGTTCTTTAATATCCCACCCCAATGGGTTCAATGTACAGAATAAGGATGCACAAAACTAGGCCAACAGTTAAGCCAACGTATTCACACCATTTGTTAACCCTCTTCTCTCCAAACCTTTTTCACTGTAACCTCCCCATTTTTCTCACATATGTTTTATATCTTGTCTACCGTGACATTCTCCTCTCTTCCTGGGGTTGCGGGAGGGTATTCTGCTACCATGTTTAGGCTATCCGAACAATCTACTTTCAACTCCTGTATATGCCTATTTCCTAATGGTCTTCCTTCCTCATCGACCACCTCATACACTAAAGCCGACAAAACCTTTTTGATAACACCCTTTTCGTACTTTGGTGCAAGTTTGGCAGTATAGTACTTACTTAAGTCCGATATAGGATGCGTCTTCACCAATACGTTCTGGCCTTCAATCAACCGGGCTGGTCTCCGTCGAAGATTATAATGTCGGGCATTGTTTTCTTGGGCCTGACGCAATCTACTTTGAGCATCTTCCATGATCATTTTGAGCTTCTCATCGATCCTAATTATGGTCTCTGGTTCATCACAAACAACATATTGGGAGGCGTGGCTGACTAGCTCGCGGCCAAAGTTTAGAAGGGCTGGAGTGTACCCAGTTGTCTCATGGCTGGCTGTCCTCAAAGCAAAGCCGAACTCCGCGATATGTTTATCCCAGGATCGATGCTTATCTCTAACATAAGACGAAATCATTGTCTTGATCACCCTATTTACCCTCTCAGTAGGGTTAGCCTGGGGGTGATATGTTGGGTTATACCGACAAGTAGTGCCATATTTGCTCAACATATTCTTGAATTTTTCGCTAGTGTACTGAGTGCCATTGTCACAGAATACTACTTCAGGTACCCCAAACATTAAGAACACGTCATTCTCTACGTGTTTTGTTACTGCCTGTGCAGTCGCCTGTCTTAAAGGGAAAAGTAGGGTAAATTTGGTTAGGTAATCAGTTACCACTAGTAAATACCGATTCTGCTTCGAAGAAAGTGGAAATGGTCCCATGAGGTCTGTGGAAGTTACCTGCCATGGTTTTGAAGGCACAGGAGTCATTCCCATCAAGCCTGCGGGAGCTTTTTGTTCCGGCTTCATAATTTGGCACGTATGACAATTTTTCACAAACCTGGCGACATCTCGGATCAGGCTCGGCCAGAAATAATAAAGAGCAATCCTCTTCTTCGTCTTGTTCACCCCCATATGTCCTGCAGTCGGGTCCTCGTGGAATTGTTTGAGAACTGCTTCTCTTTGATTCTTCGGTACCACAAGTTTCCATTGATTGTCGCCAACTTTCAAGGGGTTCCTCTCAAACACATGCTTGATGAGACGACCTTCAGCAATCCGCCAAGTCGGAAACTCTTCCGGCTTATCCGTGATTCTGCGCTTAATATTCTGGTACCAGGGATCCGCTTCCTCACCATTAATGACCACTGCTGCTAGGGCAGGGTTGGGGTCTAGAGGAACCTGATCTATTGCACGTGATAAAGCATCAGCTGCCATGTGTTCTCTCCCTGGTCTGTGCTGTATCCGGTAATCATAATTCTGAAGCCGCAGCGCCCATCGAGCTAATCGCCCAGAAGGATCTTGCAGACGATGAAGCCACATCAGAGAGTGATGATCCGTGATCACCGTAAATTTAGTGCCTTCGATATAGGGTCTAAACTTTTCGATGGCCCAAATCACTGCTAAACATTCCAACTCTGTTGCGGAGAGTTTTTGTTCGGCCTGCGTTAGTGCTCTGCTAGCATACGCGATAACCTTCTCTCCATCATCAAGATCTTGAGACAAAATTGCTCCTAATCCAACGGAGGAGGCATCTGTCTGAACTATAAACGTCCTCGTAAAATCTGGGCATGCCAATACAGGTGCTTCCACCAATTTCGTTTTAATATCTAAGAAAGCGTCCTCTTGTTCCTGACCCCAGCTCAACTTCTGACCCTTACGCAGAAGATGCGTTAGTGGCGCTATCCTAGAGGCAAAATCTGGAATAAATCTTCTGTACCAAGAAGCTAATCCTGTGAACGCCCGAATTTGACGTATTGTCTTCGGGCGGGGGTAGTTAAGGATACTGGCTACTTTTTCCGGGTCAACTCTTAATCCATTTCTATCTACCAGGTACCCAAGATACCTTAGCTCCTCTCGAGCGAACTTACATTTTTCTCGATTCAAAGTTAGACCAGCGTTGTTGATACGTTCCAAGACCTTTTTAAGGGTCTCGATGTGTAAAGAAAAGTCTGGTGTCACCACGACAACATCGTCCAAATAAACAAAAACATATGGTTCTAGATCAGGTTCAAGCACTTGATCTATCAGTCTTTGCCAAGTTGCTGGTGCGTTGTGCAGGCCAAAGGGCATCCTGTTGAATTGGAACAGTCCCCGACCAGGTACAGTGAACGCTGTCTTTTCTTTGCTCTCTTCCGACAGACCAATCTGCCAATACGCTGATTTCAAATCTAGAGTACTTAGATACTTCGCATTTCTCAGGCGATCTAATATCGTGGACAAATAGGGTAAGGGATATGCGTCTTTCTTTGATACCGCATTGAGTCGCCTGAAGTCTACACAGAACCTGTATGATTTGTCCGGTTTCCTAACCATCACAACAGGTGATGACCATGGACTGTTACTTTTCTCGACGACACCCATCTCAATCATCTCATCCAATTGCTGATGCATTTCCCTGAGAACTGCAGGTGAAACTGGATAATATCGTTGTTTTATTGGTGGATGGTCTCCTGTATCGATTTTATGGGTGTAGTTCTTGACAAATCCAATCTTCGGTCCTTCCTGATCGAGGTACTGATGGAGAAGTCGTTGAAGCTGTTCCCTTTCGACGACCGTCAGAGACTCCTCTGAAACCAGAGAACTTGCAACAAGACACTTTCCGTAATCAGCAGAATCCTTGAACATCCAAACATTGTCGGTTAAATTGGGAACGACACCCATCGACTTCCAAAAATCTACTCCCAGGATCAAGGGGATAGTGAGATCAGGGGCCACCAACGTCGTAATTACCCTAATTCTATTTTCTAACTTGAAGGGTATGGTTATCTCACCCAAGACAGAGCATCCTTGACCATTCGGGACCACAATCTCACTAACATCCGATTTCCTCATCTCTAGTCGGCCTTTAATAAGTTCCCATCCAGGCCCACCCACAATCGTTCGGGAAGCCCCTGAATCTAATAATCCCATCATAGAACGGTCAAAGATTTTCACAAGCAGGTACGGTCGCTGATCCTGAGAACCAGGTCTGCAAAGTTTGTAGTTCCTTGCACCTGGCTTAAATGTAGCCAGCATCTCTTCTTTGTCGTCATCAGAATACCCCAGAGGTGGTGGCAGAGAGGTGTGGGGCAAGACTAATTCCCCTCTGCCTCGCCGTTTCCCTTCCTCATGAGCTTATTAGCCCTACGAGTCCTGCATTGTCCACATTCATAAATTTTGACTCCTTTTTCGCCGCAGCCATTACAAAATATACGCCGAGACTCCTTACAATCACGGAAACGGTGACCTTGTTCATTGCAATTCCAACAGATAGCATTGCAAACTTTTACTGGATTATTTGAACGTGTCTGTTGTTTGATTGCATTTACTTCTGCAGCCGAGGACTCCTCCAAAGAAGTATCTGCATCGAGAGCAGCGATATCTTTGTGCCGATTCCCATAGTATCCTAAATCAGGTTCTAATAGTCCGCGGGATGGCGGTTCTCTGAATCTAGTGGCGAGCACTCTTCCCAAAGACAACTTTCCAAGTGTTTCTTCGAGTTCATATAAATTTTCGTACCGCGTTAGGCCAAGAAGTGCCAGGTACTCAGGTCTTAAATTTCTTTCGATTATGACCATCTGTTCCCTCTCGGTCATTGGTGTTGACAGCCGTCCCATCAGCGATCTTATCTTTGCAATAAATACAGCTGGTGGCTCACTAGCTCCCTGCGTACGCCGGAGGATCTCGTTCATCAATATGCGGTCGTAATCAGGATCCCTGAATGCCAGTTTAAGCCGACTGACTGCCTCACTCCAATCAGAAAACCTATGTCGGTTCGTACGGAACCAAACCAGAGCCGAGCCGGTTAAAATATCTCCTGCCACTCGAAATAACTCTTCTTGGCTGATCCCTCTCGCCAATCTTTGCTCCTCTACTTCTTCCAAAAAAGCACCTAAAGATGGGCCCGACGAATCGCCTGAAAATCGCAAACCCCATTTATAAGCTTTTATATCTCTTACTGTAGACTTGGGATCTTCGGTCCGAGGCATAACAGTAGAATCGACTGTGGTAACGGTTGGTACTGTGATCGTCGGTTTTTTCTCCCACAGTTCCGCAAACAAAAACGTAACCCGATCCCTCTGCCGTTTCCAACGCTCTTCTAATTCTGATGGGGCGATCAACCGTTCTAAACGACCATGAAGATGCCAAAGCCGTGCGTCCAAACGCCTAAACTCCATCAAGTCATTTACTGAGAGCTCACCTATCCGTTCAGCCAATGCTGCATATTTCGCCATACAATTAGCTAGTTCTTCTTCTATACTTAACGAATTTACTATTTCTGGGACTGGTTGAACATTCTCAGTGAAAGCTTTTGAGAGCTTCTTTCGTAAATCAGCGGCATCGCCTAAATCGGACACCCCTCGAATACGAAGCTCATAAGCCAACTCATCCTTTAATAACTTTGTAGCATCCATTTTAAAGCCTTAGTTTTTCCCCCTTAAATATTCTCGAGCCCCACGTTGGGCGCCAATGTAACGTACTACTTTTTGGTTAAATATCTGATTTGTTGTGCTAGCCCAGTGGAGGGGGAGCGGGTTCAACCAGACTTGTCTAAATAAACGTAAAATATTCTTAAAATTTTATTTAGTAATAATTCACCAATTATAAAAAAAAACATTTAGTCTAACTTTGTACAATTTAATAAATACAGAATTTCAATGCTGTAATATTTACACAATCTGCAAATAAGTCAATGTGTGAGAAAATTTCTTCAAAATAAGCTATAACAAATAACCATAACTAAACTCACTCGTTTTCGAAATAATCATCTTTCACTGTTCAGCTGGAATTAATAGTCTTGATCAGTTTTCAGTTCTTTAATATCCCACCCCAATGGGTTCAATGTACAGAATAAGGATGCACAAAACTAGGCCAACAGTTAAGCCAACGTATTCACACCATTTGTTAACCCTCTTCTCTCCAAACCTTTTTCACTGTAACCTCCCCATTTTTCTCACATATGTTTTATATCTTGTCTACCGTGACAATATCAATATGATAAATAGAGATTATTACATTAAAAACACTAGAGAGAAAATTTTAAGAAACGAACATTCGTTTCTGATTCCTTACATTCAAAATAAAAACGGAGTAACAAATTAATTACATAAAGTGTTATATAATTGAATTGTTATGTAAAATTTATAGTATAAAGCATTGCTATGTTTCTGGCAAATTGCTTTTCTAAGGCAGGTGGGGATTTCCAGAAACCGCATTTACTTAATTTACTGATCTAATTTATTCTCTGCTTGCATCGGTTCCAGAAGGGAGCCGATGAATCAAACTGTATTTTAACTTAAAAGGCTAGATACTAAAGATCCCCCCGTTACTAGGTTGGGATATTATAAATACCATTGGAGATCCATTAAAAGGGTGTCGCGTTCACCAATTCACTAAATTAAACTATATGATGGCATGCGGGATGAATACAATAATAGCTTTTGATAGAAGACGTTACTTTATTCAAGAGGATTTTATTAATTAAACTGTTGGTTAACTAATTTACAACCTAAATTATTCTCATTGTAAAAGAACCCTTGACTATAATATAGGTATTTGAGAATACTGGGAGAACTTGCTTATTTAAAATCTTACTCTGGTATCACATAATATTAGACAGTAATGTACACTTTTGAATGAAAGGGCAATCTTAGTGTTCCCTTCGCCGGCTGGTATACTGGCCGCTTCGTCGCTCGATGGTCTGGTCTCCTCACAGCCGTCTTCTTCTTAGACGCCAGACTCACGGACTCCGTCTTGGATGGACTGCTCAGCTGGACCTTCTGCTTCTACTTTTAGAACCTTGCTCTTTTACCTTCTAGCTAGAACCCCCTGTTACTTCTGTCTGCTCTCCCTCTTCTCTCTCTTTCCCCTTCTCCTTCTTGAAAGACACATTTTGTCCCCTCTCTCCTTTTGGGCTTTCTGATTGGTTGATGCTACAGAAATTTTTGAAGAGGCCTTCGAAATGTTTGAACTTGTTTTCTCTATTGTTCCTTGTATCCTAAGGCGATAGGTTTTATTATACCTTGTCGACCGGACAACTATCTCTAGTTTTTATGGTGCTTTCAATTTTGCTTATCTTCATGACTCCTTGAGCGGCCCGCCGGCAATCTCGACCTGCTCTCCGACCCTCCAGATATAGATATCAAGAATCCCGAGCCCGCTGTTTCTTTGTTCGAAAAAAAAATCCGAATAATATTAATATTGCTAAACCGCGTGGCATCTCTTTAATTTATCCCTTATTTGTTTACTATTATTTGATCTGAATTATTTCCTTCAATCTCTGTATTCTCAATACATAGCAACATATAAGCGACATTATATTGTTACTATTATCGTTAATATGCATTAATCATCAAGCTTAAATTACGTAGTTTTTACATGTAGCTTTTCCAGCATGAAAGGGGATTTGGTCTAAATTCCAACGATGGGCCAGCCAAACACGGAAGAATAAACCGAGATTCGATTTTGTGATGATATAATTACATAATTATAGGTATAATAGCTTCCTGAATAAAAGTACTCGTATATCAGGCCGCAATTTGTTGAGGTTAATCCTCGTAGGCAGTAAACCTGACTGATGAAAGAAGAGCTAATACTGCGGATAATGGACGGAAGCTACAGCGTTATCTCAGCATTGAATTTGTCAACTGTTCCCACGTGTCTATTTTTCAGAAATATATCACTGCTCAGCGATCGTAGAAACCAACTTCTTTCTGGGACATTAGTAGACGTATCCGCAGCTGGCTTATCGGCATGCAGGCAGCAAGTGAGGCTTGATAAATATTGAATCGCAAATTTATACGAAGATAATAATTAGAAAACCATGAACGATTATTTTATGATAATACAGTTCATTATCCGGAATAATGTGGCCAGAGCTATTCCAGAACGCTATCTAATATGGTATAATCAGTAAATAAAAAACTCTATAAATGTATTACATTATGGTTTATGATTTCCAAATACTTATATACCAAAAAAAATGGCATAATGATTTCAAAACGCTTTATATTTTTCCTCAATTATCATAAATGGCCGAAATATGGAGATGTGAAAAGTTTAATCGTCTGCCTATTTTGAAACGAAATGGTGGATTATGTCGAGTTCCGAGGATCACCATGGGGTGACTTATCACTTCGTTAAATTATAAAAAAATCAAATAAAAAACACAGGAATTTATATATTTGGGAAAAATAAACACAGCGTCCCACTCCATATCTCATGTACTTTATTTTGGTCAATAATATTAATATGTGGATTAAGGTATTATGAAAACTAAAGTTACTACTACATTCTAATAACTTGAGTTTATTGTTTTATATAAAATAAAACAATTTATTAAAAAAATTGTATAATGATGATAAATAGAATACTGAGAAGACTAGGCAAAGTATGCAGCTAGGCAAATATAACACAAGGGTAATCTCATGTTCTTATATTATTCTAATGATAATATAATTAAATAGTTTGCTTAATATATTACAATAAGCTTTTATAAAATGATTCATTTCAATATATGGTGATTCAGAGTAAGTGCAGACAAGGGGCAAATGCATGTATTGAGATTTAATTCAAATCTATTTTGTTGGGAGAGATCCCATCCATAGGGAGTTTACTATTTACTTCCAATTCCCATAGAAGGCAGCTCTATAGTATGCACCTACTCCAGCTTATCTTTTAATATATTCATGCTACCGGAAATATGTACGGAAATATGTTGACACAGTTTTTAATGATATTTTATTGTTATTCAAATTTAATATCTTTATCTTCAGAAATATTGGGCAACGATCGACTAAAAAAAAAGTTAAATCATAAAAAATTAATCCTTAATAATAATGAGACACAGAGAGTGGAAAAAAGGCAGCTTCGTGCATTTACAAGTGATTAATATCGTTAATTTATGAGACAAGCGTTTAATTAAAGCATTAAGCTTTATTTATTCATATTAAATGAAAACCAAACATGCTTGATGTCTTAACCTTTTTCGTTGTGTACAAAAATAATCTAGTATAGATGAACAACGACATAAGTAATATCTTTCAAAGTACAGTGTAATATTTGAGAAAGTATTTCATTTTTTTCGACCGTTTTTGGGAAGTAATTTGCAAATTAATTTCACGAGGAAGTATTTTACTGGCAAGATTAATGGATGAAACTATCCTTTACATAACAATTGTCTTTTTTTTTCTTCTCAAATTTGAGAAAAGTCCCGGGTCGCTTAATCTTCATCTCTAGTTTAATCCTTGATAAGAAATAAGATACGTCTCCAGGGGAAGAATTAAGGTAAGAAGAGTGCTTAATAGATGGCCCTCGTCGAGGAGACATAATGCTCTCCATTAATTTGGATAATAAAGGCAATTGTGGAGATATTTTGCAAGGGCTACCGCTAGATTATCTAACTTGATGGGTTTTTCGGTTATTCATACTGCCACGGAATCCCATTAGCTTTGGTCATTAAATATCTTTGCAAGTCATTTTAAAGTGCTTAACATACGATTATTATAATAGTTTTCAATTTTTAAAATGGAGTACAATATACTCTATTTTAAAAATGGAATATAATATACTCTATTTTAAAAATGGAAAAGTACATTGGGAATTGAAAAATACATATTATGGATATTTATTCCTAATTTCTATTATTATTATTATTTTTTTTCTTTTTTAAAAGAATAGTTCTTGATAATTGATTTGTTTTTTGAAATGCATGTAAGACTATTTCTTTTAAGTTTATTTAATTTTTTAAACGCTAACTTCAAATAACGAATATATGAAAGAACTGATATGTAGAAGGAATATATTTTGATCAAAAATAATTATATATCAACAATAATGAAATCGATTACAAAAATAAATATTAATAATTTCAAAACATGGATTTTTTTTTGTGTGTGTTTAATGTCCTTTCGTACTCATTTTAAGGCAAACAGGGTGGGTTATTCTAGACTAGGAAGGTCGAGATAAATTTCAATCTACCTCGAAATAAATTTCAACCCGCCCAGGATTCGAACCGGCACCGCAGCAGACTCGAGGTTTGCCGTGAGACGCCTCACGGCCAAAACAGAGAATATTGATAAGAAGGGAAGAAAGTCAGAATTCATGGAAAGCCCTAAGCTACCTGTGTAATTAGATAATATAATAGGTTTCTGAGCCCCCACACTAAAAATGGAAGTATCATAAAAAAATATATTGTTGAAGTCTCCTTAAATTATCGTCAGTACTTACTCACCTTTACAGCATTGAAATATTAACTTTATAAGCAGTAGGCTTATAATGAGACCATCCAGTACGGGATGGTATTGGCATACAGGAATGTTTTCTATTTAGGAGGTTGGTAATGTTATCATGAAAAGTTGAAATAGGAAGAATAAGGAACAATGGAAACCTAATTTTGTATATTATAATAGAGAATACAAGATATGTTTACAGATAGGCCGAAAGAAGATAAACAAAAAAAGTTCATTCATCATTATTGAATATTGACAAGTACTGAGTGAGTTTTGAAAGAGACACGAACATATGTAACTATCTTAATGGCAGTTATTATTGTTGAAACAGACTATTCGTTCAGTTTGGTCAATGAATATTGTATAATTTTAAAAGACATTATTTATTTTTAGTACTATAGCCAATGTTCCATGCTATGCCCACAGTACCCTATACCGCGACCTCAAATATGCAATTAAATTTGCAACTGCGAAATTTTAGAATTTTCATCAATCCATTTCTCATCAAGTAAATTTTCGTGTCTGATCCCCGACAATCTCTAATATTCTTTAAAAACTTTCTTCAAGATTCAAACAGCAGTGGCCTTATCTTTTCACATGTTGCTTTGGTCATTTTCAAAATAAATGCAATTTTATACAGTTCATAAATAATTTTTACAAAATACCACTATTTGTCTTAGATTATTAAGAACATTGGTATTTTAATGACAAACTAAAATTACATTCTAGTCGAATTCTCATGAAAGTGATTTTATGTCTTGGCTCAAAAATTAACAAAAAAAAATTATATATTAAAAAATCCTTGATTATTTTATGAAAAGATTGATAAATAGGTAAACATTAAATTAAAGTAAAATCGAGCTTGTGAGATCATTGTTCAAGAGAATTTAATGTCAGGAAAAATATAAATAAACTTATATTCATTTTGTTTTTAATATATTATTTATGTAAATTGCATTTGTGAGTGGCTTTAAGCTTCATATTTAAGTAAAATATTCTAAGTTTAACAACCATCGTTGTTGTATCGTAAGGAGGTTAACTGGGATTTTCCCCATTTAAGCAAATACTCATGACCAGTAAGATTCCAGACAAATTGGGATTGCAAATTCTATGAATGATTAACAATATAGCATGGCATTTTGAGATTATGATAGCTGTGTAAGAATACCATACCTATCCTAGGAAACTAAATAGAATGAATGTTCAAAACTTTATGTACATTTAAAGTAAATTATAAGGGTAATATTCAAGAAAATTAATTACACCATTGACAATGTTATTTTGGTATTCAAACTTTTCAATCACTACAGTTAAGCTTGGTCTGGAAAACACACATCTGCTGATAACTGTAAACAAAATGGCTACTCTTTCCCAACCTAACACAACGAAGATTCCCTTTCCACCCCAGATAACACTTCTAAAGTAACACTTATGGCAGATTTTTAGGACAATACTAGAACTTGATATACTGATGTTGTAACAATAATTTTTAAGGTATATCTTGCAATAACCTGTTGTACTAGTTCTTCTAATAGCACATTATTACAATATTAATCCTTAAGTAAATGTATCTATTTATACAGAAGTAACTAAGGGTGTTTCAGCCCGGTGAAGGACAGGAAAAAACATATCTTCAAGAAAATTAATATATTTTTTACTGTCTACCTTGAATGATAGAATTTAGTTATCTTGTAACGTTTTGTTTTGATTACTTTTCCCTAATCTGTAATATTTAAAATCATCTCTAAAGTTATGTAGAAAAAGTTAAAAATAAAGTGAAACATATGGACCGAAATGTAATATGCCTAATAATATGTAAATTTTTCAAACGAACCATTTGCATGATCACAAAATCTTTTTTTGCGTTATCAAAAGTTTTGACTATAATCTTGCATTATTTTTTACTTTTAGTGATCAGTACCGAATATTGTAATGCAACTTAGCCAAGTTGAACAGTTTAAGATGGAAAATCTTAGGCGCATATATTAATCATCATGAAACGCTCCGGTTGAGGCACCCAAGCGTGGCTAAGTCTTGAATTCTTAATCCTCAAGGGTTGACACCTTGTGCCTTTTGCAAGTTATGAATTCAAGACTTTGCCACAATGCGTGCCTCAACTAATCCGTTTTGAAATGACGGATATAAAAATTCCATTTTTGCTTATTCGATAGTTGGACATGGCAGGGACGATATGAGCCTTTAAAAAAGTGTTTGCACTATTATGTAAATTGCATAAATTAAAAAAATAACTAAATATTAATAAACGAGAATTATATCAATGGAAATAATAGTGTACAATATCGATTAAATAGTTATCTAAACCAAGCATACTACAAGTCTTTTGACAGGTAAAGCCAGTGATCTAGATCCTAGAACTGTTGTGATAGGGCAAGAAGATTCTCATTCCTGAGATCTGTTAGATTCTGCGGTCTGTCCTTTTAGACTAACATTCCGATCGCTATTTCAGTGGTTGGTCTTAGTTTAAACCAACGTAATTGCAGAGCATACAAGATTTGTACAGAGTTTGAGTGACTATTGATAGAGCAAATACCAAATGCGTACGCCCACACATACATCCTCGTAATTTAAGTAAAAGATCAATCTAATTTGCTTGTGAGAAAATACCCGATTGGTAATTAAATTAAAGAAATTGCAGGCTTCTAATGAAGCACATTAAATCTTTGTAATTTGTCCCCAAGAATATCTCAAGTGCAACACCATCATTCTATAATGTATTTGTAGCAAAAAAAAAATCATAATTTAATAAAAACACAAAATTATACACTATATTCGTAAAATAATCTCTGATTTTTACTTTCAATTACTTACATGAGAAATATATAGTAAGAGAAATTATTCTGAATGTGAGTTTTCAACGGAAATACACGTTCTATTGTCCCCTGAGTCCAAATAACCAAGTCACGCAAAATGGCCTGTGTGCGTGTGTGTCTGTTTGTATTTGAACAGCCTAGCTCAATAATGAAAAGTAGTACGAAACTGAAATTTAATGTATTTAATGTAATTATATGCCTGGGATGTTACAGCAACTTGTTCATTACAATCAACTAATCGGAAGTGCTACTTTATATTATTGATTTTACACTTAATTACAATGTTCTCGAAAACAGCTCTAATTATTTTGAAGCAAAACAAAAAAAAAATTCTAAATCCAACCAGTATTAGTAATGATACTAATACAAATGATAACACTATAATGATAATCTTAAAAAGAATACAATATTTGACCATAGGTGGAAAATCGAGTTATGTCCGAAAGCAGATGGATAAAAACCGGACCCGCCAATGGACTATGGATCAAACCGTAAAATCTACTCCCAACAAGCCTGCCAAGGATGGCATCCCAAATGTGGCACTAAAGGCGGCAATGGAGACTAGGTCAAATCTTTTTCAGGAAGTCTTCAGTTCTTGTTTAAGTGAAGGATCCTTTCCGCGGCCATGGAAAAGACAGCGCCTTGTGCTGATCCCGAAAGGCAAGGGAAACCCATCGGACCCTTCAGCATATCGACCGATATGTTTGTTGGACACAGCTGGCAAGGTTTTGGAGAAAATTATAGCTGGCAGGATACAAGAGACCACAGAAGGTGTAGGGGGGCTAGCACAGACTCAGTTTGGCTTCCGGAAAGCAAGATCAACTCTGGACGCAATCACCATGGTGGTAGAAACGGCTCGGAAGGCTATTGCGGTGAAGAGGTGGAGGAGTGGTGCGAAATGCTACTGCGCAGTTGTCACGCTTGATGTTAAAAACGCCTTTAACTCGGCTAGATGGAGCTGTATTCTGAATGCCCTGCAGGAAATGGGTGTCCCCACATACCTGACGAGCATTATTCGAGATTATTTCAGGGACAGGGCTCTGATTAATTCAACAGAGGATGGGCCAAAAAGGTTTAAGGTGACTGGTGGAGTACCCCAGGGCTCAGTGCTTGGGCCACTAATGTGGAATGTCATGTACGAAAGGGTCCTCAGGCTTAGCCTGCCAGAGAGTGCCAAAACGGTGGGCTTTGCCGACGACATCGCAGTGGCGATCGAGGCAAAATACAAAGATGAAGTGACCTTGAAGGCCAACCAGAGCATTTCATTGATCCGAGATTGGCTGGCATCAGTGGGGCTCCAGCTGGCAGACAGGAAAACAGCGGCCCTTCTTATTAGTAGTCGCAAAAGGAAGGAAGAAATAACCTTGAGAGTGGGTAGACAAGAAATTAGGTCCCAGTCTTCCCTGAGGTATCTTGGGATTATAATCGATGAGAGGCTGCGGTTCAAGGAGCATATCCAACAAGCATGCGATAAAGCGGCTAGAGTGAGCACAGCGTCACCGACTGATGCCCAACATAGGCGGACCCAGAATTAGTCGGAGACTATTGGTAGCAAGTGTGGTCCCATCTACTCTGCGTTACGCAGCCGCGATATGGAGTGAGGCATTGGACATACTGGCCTACAGGAGACCAATGGTATCTGTCTACCGCCGGAGTGTACTCAGAATGATCAGCGCGTTCCTACGAAGCTGCCTGCATGTGTGGTGGCCAGGATGCCGCCGATAGAGCTGGTCGCAGAAGAGAGGCAACGCTCATATAACAGAGTTGAACGCATCTCCAGTACCGAGGAAAGGAAGCAGACGGCCGAGAGATGGCAACGTAGCTGGGATACGACATTGAAAGGGAGGTGAACCCATAGGCTGATACCTCAAATCCAACCTTGGCTGGATAGAAAACATGGGGTAGTAGATTACTACACAGATGCTCACAGGACATGGCTGCTTCAGAGCCTACCAAGTGCGGTTCAAGCTGGACAATACCGCTGTATGTCCAAGGTGCCCAACAATAGATGAGACTGATTCTTTAGCTGTCCCCGCTTTCAACAAGAGAGGGGAGAATTACTAGGAATTTGTGGCTCAGGACCCACAGTAGACAGCATCGTCAGCCTGATGCTGCTTTCACAGGAGTGTTGGATGGCAGGCCAGCGCCTAGCGGCAGAGGTCATCAAGAAGCTGAGGAAGGAGGAGAAGGAGAGGCGCGCCTAAATAGTGGCAGCCTTAAACAATGAGGCGGCACACAGCCAATCACCCTCCATGAAGTAATGCCTAACGGTGGTCCCGTGGAGGGTGGGAAAGAGGTGTAGGGAGGTGGTTTTAGTGGGTAGAAATCCCACACGCGGATAGGTAGGGGGACCTATTCGTGTCTTTTGAAGATTTCCACACACCCTCGTATAAAAAAAAAAAAAAAAAAAAAAAAAAAACCTCCCAACAAGTCTCCATTATATTTTCAACAATACGCTCTGTTCAACTCTGTTGTTAGCTTCACGATGTTGTAATTAATAATGTCTTCCTTTATATTATTTAATGTAAAATAAATGAAACTTTTAAAATTTATTTTAAGCTTGACAAACCAAAAATACATGGTGCACAGAACTGTCGTACAGTAATTGTTAAAAATCAATATTCTACTGTATTTCTGTTAGAAAAGACCTGCTGCTGCTGAGAATATTTCAATTAGTATTTAAGCGAATTTTTAAAAATTATTTTTATAAATGGATTATTATTATAGGGTGGTAAGTAAAAGTTGTGTTATAATTTTTTTTTTGTGAAATTATGTGAAGATTTTTAGCATTGATATGACAATCACACATCACATAATACATTCCGCTACAGATTACATGAACGTTCCTGTAAATCAACAAACATTACAGTCCTTTCCATAAGAGGAATTCGACTGGCAATAAAATAAAATATGGTTTGGAACTAAATTACCACGGCATAGCTGGATAATCAGACATCTGTGTACTGTCAAAATTATGCCTGCCAAAAATTTAAAATTTTCAAAACATTTAGATTTTTTGCAGGTGGTGTTTACCACCCATTCATCTATGATAAAACTATAAATACACAACGTACTAGTACTAGAGAGTTACGTGGTGATGAATCATGGCTATTGAAACTATTATAGGTTATATTAAACTATTATTATATTATTATTATAAACGATTATATAAGAAACTATTCTTCTTTTATATAAAAAAAAGAATATTTTAATAGTTGGTTAACATATAATGTAAAATTAAAACCTGTTTTCTTTGTTATATTTTAAATTAATTCACGCTATAATGGATCAGAGTAACATTCATTTATTTTTGTAATAATAAAAACAAAATAGGTTATGTAATATTAAATAAAAATATATCGTTTCAATAAATTGGTAGTATATAACAATGAAGTAGGAGGAACAATTTTTTTTTTCTAAATGAAATGAAATTAAATTATATAAAATATATTTTTCTGTGTATTTCATAAGGCACTTTAGAAAGCCTACCGGCTTTGACAAACAATATCGATACATGGATTTCCCAACCATATTGAAAAAGAAAAATCTAACAGCCTAGACTAAAACGGAAATATTAGTTGAAATTTTGTTTAACCCTCGAGCCATAGTGCAACCAAACCACAGTGCATCTTAAAATCGCAGGTAGTTTACGCCAGCGTAACTGACGCTAAATGTATCTTGTAGTACCAAGGTAATACCGAGGAACAACAAATTTATTGCTTATTTCTTTCAAAAAAATGTTTAATTAATTATATGCTGGAGGAAAATGTGTTTAGAATGATATATTTCGATGATTTATTGTTAAGCACTTCTTCTTGAAAAAGTTAATAACAAAATTATTCTAAGAAGCTTTTGCTAAAATATTGTCTCTTTGATTTTTTAAATAAGTTAATTTTAATAATAACTTTATTTCATTTGTCAGATTGAGCTATAACATGGCATAACCCATTTCACCATATGAATAATAGACGGAAAAACGTGTTTGATCAAAATCCTTCTTAATTTATTAAAGTACAATACAAATCCTTCTTCATTTATTAATGGACAATACAAAACCTTTTTCACGAATACAGAGAGACGGTGGAACAGTAGTGGATGTTAACGTTAAAGAGACAGACATATCTCTGTACAGACTGTCACAAAAGGACAAAGGGGTACATACAGAGATTAATATACACTAATAACACTTCTCAATCAATGAATATGAAGGAATATGAACTTGAGTGAATATACAGATATGTAATCAGTTGGAAAACAAGTTCACAAGTATTATAATCAAATTATTTGTAAGCGTTAATGTGTAGAAAAGAAACTAAAACTTTGTTGGTGTTCACAAGTACCTCAAATAAGAGTTTTACAGTACACAAGTGTTACTAACAGGGAGATGGATGTAATATAAAAATGCTTCTCTGCGGTTGGGTTCAGATTGTGGCTAATTTAGTCTACTTTAAGACAGGTAAGAGTAATTTTCCAACACAATTGTTACCACATATACTTTTGAAATTTTGAAACCAAAAAAATTGCGAATCTGTTGCTGCTATTTTGACGAATATCTTAACACGCACTTGGAAATTTTATGGGATAAATCCAGAATCGGAAACAATCCTCGAAAAAAATAGGGGACGATAATGAAACCAACTACTGGATTTTTGTAACGAGAGGCCATTTTTGACAAAGTTTGCCTCTACTTGAAAGCACCCGATCGCGGATTCATATTATTTATCTTCTCAATTTCTGTCATACTTGGAACCGAACGAATAAAGTACACTGAACTAAGTGATATGGATGGACAATTTAAACTAAGATTTACTTGCAATGTCACCGCAACCACAAATTGGCCTCATGTGGAGTTATGGTCATCTGCATCGCCTGTTCATACTACATTAAGATCTCTTGATTTATGTGGAATCCAAAAGTTACTATAGGACGATATTGAGGAGACATAATCGATCATTTACTCGGGTGATTAAGATACTAAAATCAACATTACAATACAATTGAAATGAATAATGTTATCAACATTATAAAGCAATTACTATTCGACTTCCAAGTTTCTGGAGGATTTATCGCGTAATTATTGGATTGTTCAAATCGCTCATTTCAACAAAATAATTAGGATAAAATGAAGTATTTGTGCAACTAAATAAATATTAGATAAGAATGAAATGAATAATAACCTAAATAGAGCAAAAAAATATTTTTAAAAATAAAGAAATGATAACTGTAAAACTGTCAATCATGTTATAAACAAAGCATATTACAATGAACTCGTTGCGAGTGAAATTCCAATGAGAAAAGATATCTTCTGATTTTGAAGTCAAACTGAATAAATAATTATTTTATTGTTTCGACAACTTGCGTAGTAAGTTCAATAATATTATATTTTGAAATTTACTAGACAGATATGCAAACTAAAATTTGTTGTGCAACTGAGAACTTCCCGACTTTTTTCGGGACCCCAGGAGCGCATAAATATTATATAAAGCAGCGCGGTGGATATTCTCGGACTAAATATTCGTCAAAATCAATGAGACACATGTGGGATCCTCCCCTTATTAGTTCTTAATTTTTATTTTACTTAACAGGATTTTAGTGGCCAAGCTTAACATTTATTGATCAAAGTTTTTTTATCAATCTATTAACACTAGTATATAAATAAACACAGCGCCCTCTCCGTAAAGAAGGTTAATTTTTGGTTCTCAATGATTATTTAAGTGCCGATCTAAAAATAATTCAAAATTCCGATGAAGCCATATTTTTAAATTACTGAACTATTCGTAGCATTAATCACCAATAAGGCTAAAATTGACATTAGTGAAAACATTTAAATTTATCGCCGGAATAAACACAGGAAATGTCCCTCTTGTTGGCATTAATAAGTAAATTTTTATGAGTCCATCATTCAGCTAGAGTTATTTATGTTTATAAAGTTAAGCAAAAAAAAAATATAATAAATAAAATAAATAACATATTACTTATAATTTAATATATACATATAATAAATAACATATTTTATATGCTATGGATATTTGATCAATTGGAAATATTTTTTACCGGTGGCTGAAAAACATTTTACAGATAAGGAATAATCCGTTGTATTTAAAAATATACTTACCAGAAGATATTTATTTCATTTTATTTTATAGTTTTGACTAAACAACAAAAATGGCCTTGAAATTTACTTTTATGCACCTATTTCTCATTTGGCGAGTACCATGATGCAACCGAAAAAAAAGCTCCTTAAATATAATTGGATCCTAGTACAATGCTTTCTCAGGTAACAACCTAGTTGACTCAGGTTTACCTGTCCGGCTAACTCCAATTTGCCTCAGGTCTCTAATAACAATTACCTGACCTCCCATTCCCAGGACTTAACGAAGTCCATCACCCTTTTAGAATCTCCAAGCACCTGCAGAAGCTTCCCGTTTCTTGTCTCTGTTGCATGTCGCTTGAATATCTCTAGCCGTTAATGAGCCTGAAATACACAGAGGTTCTTGAGCGTTTGAATGTGTATATCTTGTAGGAAGACAAAAAATGTACTGCGTTGAAAGTAAGTCAGCTATAGGTCATGAAAAATACGATAAATAGTAACAATTATCGATTACGAAGATTCCATTACAAAGTTTCGAATATCTCAAATGCCAGTAAATAGCTAACGAGTCAACGTTTACAATCCATGCATCGCCAGGACAGAAAATGATGAAAAACAAATATGAAGTATACGCTGAACACTCATGGAGTGATCTACTATCTCTATTTAGTCTTTATGAACAGTTGATGTAATAGGCACTGTCTTTGGATACTGACCACAATTTAAGCCCCAAAACAAGTTCCTGCGTTACTTAAAAGCCCTGTAATAAAAACTCATTGTTTCCGTGCTTTTAAACACTCTTTCGTACTATTTATTATTTTGCTTAAACAAATTTTTTTGAGATGTTAAATCTGAAAAAAAAATATTTTTCGGCACCTTTACGACTGTTTTCCACCATGTTGCTACATACCGATTTTATCTAAAACATATAAAACTTGTTTCTACTATTTTTCTCCCAATTATCACGTTGAGAAAGTACCGTTGCAATTTTGATTGCAATTAACATTGTGTTGAATTTGACCAGTTTTCATAAGATTTAATATCGGACAAATTAATGAAATCGCTTTACTTGTTAACTTCAAAAGGAGTTTTCCATTTTTTGTAAATTTTACATTTGTGTGTGGTGCTTAACTTTTCAAAAATCTATTTTGAGACAGACTTTGAAGAGACTAGACTCCTTGAAAGACTTGTCTTCATCTAGAAAATATATTTCGTTCCTAGCTTACTATTGGTCTTTTAGTTTTTGAAAATGTCAGGCGGTTCCGGTTGAAAGGCATCTGACATCTTCGTTTCTTGAAATTGTATTAAACCTGAAACAATTGGTGGAAGTTCTATAAATAACAATTTTTCCCAGTTTCCAATTTTCCGGAAAGGGCTCTTACTTCCGGTGTATAAAGAGTGCCGCAACTTTGAAGAAAACGCCTCAAAGAGCTCTTAAAAACGCCTATAGCTGGCCCAAAATCTCAATATAATTTTGAAAAAAATATTTTATAACCTTTTGATAACTTGGTTCCAGCTGTTATACATTTCATTCATTACATACGTACAGAAATTTCATCCAGAACGTTATGCATTTCAAATTATGTATCTACAAAAAACGTTTGAAATTAAACGTGAGTTAAATTAAAAAATAAACATATATTCGCATTTATATCAAGCTATATAAAAAATATTATTGAACCGGAAGGCAAAAAATAGAGCAGACGAAGTGGAAAATAGAGAATTGGTTCACATCGACAGGTAGCGATATCTGCTATTCGGCAAAAGGACAGCTGTCGCAGACTGTCTAGATTTCCTATTGTCCTGGAAGAGGGATCAGGAAGACTGATCACGAAATAATCAAATACCTAGACCTCTCCTTATCATTCAAGGAATATGTCAATGGGGTAAGGGTAAAAGGATTCCTCAATCTTATCAGTGCAAGATGCTCAATGCTAAGTTCCAGCACAAAGATTAACTTTACTGACTTTTTAGTTTATAAGTAGATCCATAGATTTTTTTCAATACATTTATTTCATTATATTCCACAATGTAAATATTATTATATTATGCATTTATATATAAAATGAGAACCTCAGACAAGCTTTAACTTTTTTTTTTTTTTTTTTATGATTACATCAGTAATGGATTATTATACTGGTGCAATCGTCGAATTAAGAATGTGTCGATGATGCGTGCAAGCCTTAGAAAATACTTTATTAAACAGAATACAGAATTACATGATATAAAATAGTGAGCTACTGACTGCGTTAACTACAGATAGACTCTACTAAAGATATTACTACTAGACTTAAAGCTAACATAGTGAGAGTGTACTGTCTCACATTCTCTTGTACTCTATCTTACATTCAAATTGTTAGACTTTATCTTATAATTCTTACATTCTATCATACTCTCTAATTGATCTGTCCATTTCAGATAGGTTTTAATACATACAAAAAGGGAGGGGATGTTTTATGAGTAAAACATTTGCTTAACGCTGACAAGCAGGAAGCAAAACAATAACTTGCTGGGTTATAAACCCTATTTAATGACTAATACTTCCTGGGTCAATACCATGTCAATACCAAAAAACAGACTGTCAGCTTGTCTGAGATTCATATTTTACAATCTTCATTGGGCTATGAAATTTTTGTTTTTGTCCGCTAGTCCCTAGTTGCCTCGATAAAACATGATGGTAAGGATGAGTATACATCACGCAGACCTGTCACACAACAGTGGTCCGCACTGGCCCCTACTATCATATTTTTCTGGATGACAGCGGAAAATCGCTTAAAAATAAAATATAAGACTATCAAGGAGAAATGTAAATCACAAAGTGTTTTAGAACAGCTTCTGTAGATTCTGCTTACGGAAAATAACAACAGATCTACTGGTAGATAAACATCGATACAGCTGTACTGAAAAAGTTAAAAGGCAGAACTATATCAACAGGTTGGAACTAATATCTTTACAATTCGTAATACTTCACATTAGCGAACATTCGAGGCATATTTCTGATACGTCAGCGTTTAGACTTCATCCTCCTCTTACTACTTGAGGGTTTGGATTTAAAGAAACAATTCCGCACTTACCCCACATTAGCATATTTCGTTTAGCTGTACTTATGTTATAAAGGCTATTATTAGTACCTATTGAAAGTCATTTCAAAATATAAGCGAGACCCTGGCTGACAAACTTGAAAAATTTGTATAAACGGTATAAACATTAAAACATTTTAGTTATAGTGTTAATGAAGATCAGGCAAGAAATTATTACATTAAAGTCTACATGAAATTATTAAAATTGGTGTCATGGAAAAAATAATGTAATATATATATATATATATATATATATATATATATATATATATATATATATATATATATATATATTACATTATTTTTTCCATGACACCAATTTTAATAATTGTGTGCATATACAAATTGGTGTCATGGAAAAAATAATGTAATATATATATATATATATATATATATATATATATATATATATATATATTATATTATTTTTTTCATGACATCAATTTTAGTAATTGTGTGCATATGTACATATATATACATATACACATATATATATATATATATATATATATATATATATATATATATGTGTGTGTGTGTGTGTGTGTGTGTATGTGTAATTTTACGTTCTGTCAACAACTGTTCTTAAAACATTGTACAACAATTAGAATGTGATCTTCTTCTTATAATGAATTTAATGAAATACCGAGGGTGGATTTACCTAATATACTCAGAAATTTATACTGAATGGAAACACCTCTCAAATTGCTGAAGCTATGCAACCGATTCGGATTTGGTATAGACTAAAATACTTATGATCTTATACATAAAACAAAGAAACAAAAATAAATCTAAGTTGATAATTTTACTGATCGGAGAAACTGGAAAAATATTATTTAAAACACACCACTAATATGAGAGATGCAGAGATTTTATATTTATTATTTTACTTGGAATTTCTCCATTAAAAAACGTAGGAACAAAGGCCAAATCCAAATTCATAAATGTATGAAAACAAAAAGTTTGCAAATGATATTACATACATTTCGTAATAAGAGAACCACATGATCCTTGCAAAGCCTGAGGGTACTGAAAGCTTCCATAATGACTGTATAACTAAAAATATGTTTTTATCTTAACGGAAACAGAAGGAACAATTTTCACGCAATAACGGTTAGAGCAGTAATTAGTAAGTAATAAACCTATATAACCACTGCCCACTCACGGCAATTATCTTGGTTTAATAGCTAATTTCCAGCGGTGCTGTTCTTAAACGGGTGTGCAGGGGGATAAAAAGATTTTAAGGGCTCGAGGGATGGGCGAAGCAGTAACCGTAACGCTTGATAGCTTTGGTCATGTGGGAACCATATAGTAGCTGTAACCATACCGTTATTCCAACAATCACTAAACAGTTACTGGCGTTTGCAGGATTAAACTATAAACAACAATCGGCTGAATTCTAAGGGCTTTATTGCCCTTAGAACCATCCGTGATATCCTTAACTGTCTTGATACGTTTTCAAATTTGTTTGAATGGTTTAATTATATCTAGAAAGAAGAAAAAATAGATTTTTAAGGTGATACATTTATGAATATAATTCGGTTTAAATGATATTTTTACTTCAGAGGTGTTAAATAAACAATAAATAGTTAGATCTTTTAATAGACTGAAAGAGAAAAGTGTTGATGTCTGCAATAGACATCCGTCCGCGATGGACGGAATATTTAAGTAAAAAAATATTCCATCGTTAACTTTGGTGCTAGACAATTTCATGTGCTATAATGTTTACGGTAGCTGAAGGATTAGATGTTTATGATCAAACAGTAAAATACATTTATGCCGACTCATGGTCCTATCTGAACAGTACAGACTACAAAAAAAAAAAGAAGGTCAAATCTATTTATTTTTAAATTAGAATAGAAACAGTAGAATTTTCATCAAGAAACCTTTACTAGGTACTTAGAGGACATTTTCAGTTCTTTAATAAAATCCGTTACGTTTAAGATTGTTTTATTAAACAATTTTCTATGCAACCATATTATCAGTAACTTATCTTTTAAAAACTATAGGGATATATAGTTTTATATAATTTGATAATAGGCATATAATTTGATACTTAAATTATAAGGATCCCTATTTCTTCGACTTTGTACTTATCATTTTAACTGTTTATACTTCGCAAACTCGAAGAAATGGGAACGCAACTAAACAAGAAGCATTACAGAAATCCAAGACATCATTCTAAACAGAGTGATTTATTGAGTCTCAACTGACGCTGGAATTCAAGAAATGAATAAATATCCATTTTGAGTCCAATAGAAATATTTCAGGGAGCATATTAAAAGACGCTGATGTTGAAATAGAACCAAGACATTCAACGAGGCATGCATTTACTTGTTCTAACAAGGGCCTCAAAAAGTATGATGACACCGTTAGCAGCATTTCACCGTCAAGCAATTTAGCTTGACTAGAAACATAAAAATTACAAACTCATGTTTGATTTAAAAGCATTTATTCATTTCACTAATACATAGCAATAATTTAGAAATATGTATGTATTTCATACATTAGTTTATAATGAGACCTAATTATTTTAGGCTGATTACTCATGAAAAATCACTTTAAATTTATTATACTACAATAGCTTATGTCGACGGTCAACTTCACAAATTTGGAAAATCAGACAACACGATCCTTTTATCGTTTACCTGTCAGTTCAGTGCTTTCCAGTTTGGCTAAAATAGGTTGGTAAACTGTACATGAAACATAGTCAAACCGCCATTTTTTGATAGTTCGAGATCCCGTGACAAAAAAAGTGATTCATTTCATTCAATGGTTTTCGCATATGTCCAATATATCTGCAGACCTGGCATGAAAAATGCAAGTCTGCCAACTTATAGCCGCTGGAAAACAAAATGACGGCCAAAAACACTCGACATTTTAGGACTATTTTTGAATTTTCTATGGTTGAAAAAGCTATGGTATATTAAAGAACATTAAATTCTGCGTCTAAAGAGTAACACAGCATAAGAATTTGGTTAACTAGTGTGGTCGAAAACTACGGTCACAGACCCAGATATAGTACTCTGTCTCAGTTTTAAACAAATTCGTCGTTTACGACCACACCAGTTACCCAAATTATTACCTTGCGGTATTCATTAGACGCAGAATTCGATGCTCTTTCATTTAATATACTGTAAGTTTTTTAGTAGCGAAATATAAAAAAAAAACTAAAGAGAATTTAAATAAGGAATTATAGATGCTAAAAAAAAAAATCTTAACTATTTTTTTACTCGAAACTGTAAAATAATTTTGATTTTGTAAGATATTTCTTTCAATAATTATTCTTATTGAATAATGATTAATAATATGTAACAACAAAACATTATACAAGATTATTTGGTTTTATTTTATTTTTTTGTGAAAAAAAATCAACCTATTTTATAGATGCATACCAAAAGTTTTATGAACAAATCAATAAAAGGCAAACTCCACAATGGATTCAGGGTCTATCTAATCGATGTGTGTTAAAACGATTGACGTATAAACACTGGTCGTCAACGACCTATATTTCTGTTTTATATACCCAGCCGATATTTCTTTTCGATGCAGCTACAAATATTTCCACCCAAAGCTAATCCCTTGTCGAGATTTCAATTCCTGCAAAAAAAAATGGACCTCGAGAAATCATAACCCTCAATCCCAAGTGCTACAAAAGAGAAACAAAAAGTAACCAAAAAAAAAATTATAAATTATTCAGTTCTAGAGTAATTTTGATATCTAGAATGGGCATTATCAAATATACAGCACAATCTGAAATTACAGTCTACATCTGATTGGACCAAAAAATAATATTAGAAGTAATATTTAATAGGAATATTATTTTATCCCATTTCTATTTTTATCAAATTTTGGTTGAGTTGCTCCTAATGCAGATTACTTGCTATAACGTGCCGACGCTCTAGGCCTCCACAAGATAACGATGGCACCACCTATCTCATGCCACAGTAATTAACCTTTAGCACCTCTAGGCTAGTGAATGCATAATGTGTTCCTTCACGGAATTTGCGAAAGTGATAGCCTCATCACCATTTTAATTTTTTATTAAGATACAAATTGAATGAAGAAAAACTGCCATATAATTTTAATTTTATCTAAAAATTGCTTTTTAAGTAAGGAACAGAAGATATCTTTCATTTTTAAAAGCGTTGTTCTTTGTTAAAAGCTATTTCCGCACTGATCGACTTTCAATCCGGCTTTCCAGACGACATCGCAGGCGACACCCCGTTCGTTAGGTCGAATCGAATTTCGAACAGTGTGGACATTGCTTAAGGAAGATAATTGTAGTTACCTACTGAAAAAAAAAATATTTGTCAAGATCTCACTTAATTTAAATGTTTTAGGTTCAAATTAAGGTAAAAAAAAATTAAAGTTGGCTTAACTTATACTATTTACCTATAATAGTACTTTTATTTAATTATTGTCAATTTATTACCACTAAAGTTGTCAAAAAGCTGGCACCAACTATATAGGACCATCTCTAAGACGGACAGAGGGGAATATGTCTGGCACAGCTGGACAAAATTCCAATAAGGTATCGAAGCCCAATATTTTAAAATGAATGTAATTATGATCTTTATTAACAGGAAAATTACGAAATAATTTTGAACTCAGAATGTGCAAAGAGGAAAACAATTAGTGTCAATATTTGAATACGGTTAAGTTGCGAATAAGTTTTCTACAATTACAGACAAACGAATATTTAAAAACTAATTCCGCCTCCTCATGTAAGTTCATTGGGCCACTTAATATAAGTTAACTTAGTAATTACATAAATATATTGTTATAATAGCCATAAATAATATAATGCATAACATAATAATAAGGCCATGTTACAACACATACATATGGTTTTATTGTAGTAGGTTATTTTGTTTTTGGAGTATTTTATTTTGTTTTTTCTTTTAGCCCTAATGATGGCCTAAAACTTAGGCCGCAACGTTGGCACAAAATAAATAAGTCATACTTATTAGTGTTTCAGTCTTCTTCCCGAACATATGGTTTTAATGAAAAATTGCAACGGATTATGAAAAAAAATCAACGGGACAGAATTCAAAAAATGTCAGCTAATAAATTTAAGTTAATTATTTTACCGTAAAAAGGTGTAAGTACCTATTCTGTTTTTTTTCTATGGAGATGCAGCATTCTGAAAAGATACCTCTTCAACGAATGGAAGTCTGCGGGTTAAAAGACGGGTTAAAAGTAGAGGCATTAAAAACAAAATAATAAAGTATGTACAAATTCGTGTAGTGTAGACTGCGGAGATCCTTTGGGAGTAGAATTCGAGAAATCGTAAGCAATTTTGATAGTCAACTAAAAAGAAGATGGTTCAAAAGTCGTAGTTCCATGAAACAATTTTTGATAAAAAATTAAAACTTTTTGATTGGATTTCTTGAGGTGCCGAAATTATTTGCCAAAACCTCAACTTAAGGTGTGATAAACCTTTTAGCACTTCGTCCGAAAAAAAAGAGAAAAATAAAACGTTTACATGCAACATGCAGCGTTGATGAATTAGCGTTTGCTACTCAAACTGGGCTTTATAAGCGTGGGAGAAGGCACCATCCCAATATATTGAAACAGGCAATTAAATGCTCTCCAGAGATGAAAAAAAAATTAAAAAACGTTTTGTTTCAGAACAATTCCGAGAAAAAAAATGGTAGAAAAATGAAAGAAGAAAACTTTCTTTCGATGCTTGTCGGATTAAAATTGACAGATGCGTAAGGGCTTCTAAGCCCATCAAACCGGATCGATTTGAGAAATAATTTTAAAATTAATTAGGATTTTCAAAATAAAATTAATAAGAAACTTTCAAAACATTTTAAGAATTAATTAGTTACACAAATAATAAAATTATAATTTTCCAATGAAATTTTTCATAAATAGCTCGAAATCGAAATTTTCAAGATTTCATCATATATTTAGGTTTAAAAGCCGCCTGAGTCTAAACATGAGGTATTCCGAACTTTAATTATTCGGAAACGACTAAACATATTTGGTTTCAAGTTTGTAATCTAACCTTCTACGCCCACTAGTTTTGCCCATCGCAAAATAAAATATTACAGTATGACCTACAACCTAAATATATCTAAATGTTTGAACAAGCTGTACTGTGGTTAGGTTTAGTATTTTCGATGATAACGTTGTATAATCCTAGTTAGATATTTAAATATAGAAAAAATTCTGAAAATAATAACGCCTAAGACATGCAAAACCAAAAAGGTTATAGAATTCAATCTAATCCTCCAAAATTATTTAAGACGAGAGTTCGGGATAAGAAATCATGAGACGAATCACACAAGAATAATTTTTAAAAAACATTTATTTTTAACTTGAATATTTCAACGAGGAAAGAATCGAAAATGCTGCATTTCATTTAAATATCAAAACAAGCATGGTATTTTATTGAAATTTGGTACTTGGTCAAAATTGGTTATCCAAGAAATAGAATGGATCATTTTTTGCATAACAGTCCTGTTATTAAAAAAAAAAGTTTCCTACAATTAGGATTCGAGTTCATGTTATTAAATTCGAACAGCATTAGAAGTGAATGAATAAACATAATTAAAAATACACAAGCCCTGAATCAAGTTGCAGATAAACAACAAACCTAAGGTTTTCTTATATATTTCCAAAAAGCAGAGCTAAGGTAGATGGCAATCAATTTTCCACGGATTGACTTCTTCGACATCCCGAATCCGGGAGGTAAAACAATTTCCCGACAAGGCCGTATGACTTGAGGAGGAAAAGTTGCTCTCAGATCGATCATCCCTGTCACATTCATCAACTTAGCCTGAAGTGACTCCTGTATTATTCAAGATTCAAGCAGCTTTTCAGGATTACTATGCACATAAGGACACACTGTGCAAATATTAATATTAATTATTAATAGGAAAAAAAGTTAAACATTTTTCTATTATATTACGCCTGAAATCAATGGCGTAATTTGGTTATAATCATATAAGGATAGTTAAATCGTACTCAAATTGTGATTCAATTTATTTTATTATTACTATTTTTCAGATGCAGTCGTTGATAATGTTCACTGACAGAATCAGATCTTGCCATAAGTTAACCATACTCTCTAAATGTTAAACCAAAAATTAAAAATTAATCTTGAAATAATTGTTGTCAACGTTTTGGGACCTCTACAAACGTTAGGCTGTTGATCGATGGGTTAGCCAACTGCCGTTTAATAAGAAGTTATCTGGTTTTAGCAAATTAAGAGTTTCTTGCAGTACTATTGGCTTCTTCCTTTGCATAGAAGTTCCGGATTCAATTCTGGAAATATTGTAATATCTTCCCATTTGTTTGGTAAAGTGCTGAATCAGTTGTGCACCATACAAGAAGAGTGCATAGCGAATCTTGGCTGTGTGGCTGAATAGCTTCAAGCGTAGTGATAAACTAGTTTTTTAAGTAAAGTAACATATACGTTTTGACTTTCACCGCTGTAATTTGTCGATGATTTGATACATCTCTTGTTAAGTTTGAAGTCATTCGAAACATTCTTTTGTTTCCTTTCTGGCACGAAAATACAATGCCTGTGGTCTTTTAAGGATTTATCTCAAGCTTTTTGAGTTATCCTTCTGTTTTCTTTAAAATTTACAATTTGTTTAACGCTTTAAGTTTAAAAAATAAACGATAAAGTTTTGCGTTTTTAATCTTTATGTTGTATATGTAAATTTTCTGTATTTTATGATCAGCTACACGAATCTAACCTTTTTTAGATGCCTTATATAATCACCCTTTTTCCTTTAGTTAGTGTTCCGAGTTATGTGCTGTCTTTAGTTTGCATTAATGTAATCATGTCTTTTTTCTGTTCTGATGAGGCGAAACTCAAAATGGTTAGTTATTTGTGTAACGATTTTTTTTTTTAATCTTTAAATTATTTCATATTTGGCTATTATGATATCCATATCCATAATATCCATGATATCCATGCTAATGTATCCCATTACATCCCATTTAATGAAGTATGGCATCTGAAAAATTCATTTATAATTCAGTTCCTTAGCATTCCAAGTTTAGTACTTGTTTAGTAGCTTCATACTACTTTTTAAAAGTAGATTTGTATTCCAAATAGACCAATAATGACTTCATAGTTTTACAGACAAATAATCTTATATCACTTCAGCAATAAATGATGCTTATTTGTAATATATCTCATATATATAAAGTTATAGAATAAAATTAAAAACAAGCATGTTTCAGTGTGTCACAATAAAATCAGTTTTGTCGGCATGATTTAGCCGGTAAATGATTTAGTCGGCATACAAAACGTTGTTTAAATTGAAGTTAATTACGTTATTTGTGAATGTTTAAGTCTGTCTAATATATTTTTGTGCTCAACATGTGAGCAGATATCGTCCACTGAAATAGTATTGTCGATATGCGAGGAATTTCCATGTCGTGTAGATCACAGTTCGAGTTGTATTTATTCCTGTTAATAACACAGTGAGTAAACAGAATTTTTCTATGTTTAGAAACTTATTACATATAGTAAGTAATTTATTTCTAATGCAAACTCTTGTTTATTTATTAAAAGGTGGGAGAAACTAAAAAAAGTTCTCATTTTGTGTCAATTTTCGTGTAGATCACAAATGGAATTAACAATTTTTATTAAACCTTTACAGCTCCTTATTTATATAAGAATGTTTGTGAGTGTGTATTTATTCCATAAGTAAAGCGATTGCGAAGTAGTTTAGAGTGCCACAGTTAAATAAACTCTTTTAAACAAACGGTGTGGTTATTAATAATTTTAAATACTTTCGAGTAACGGAAAATTTAAACCTCAAATAGATTTTAGGATGAATCAGGGTTTGAAATTAATTAATCGATCAATGTTGAAAGCTAAATCGATTATCCTTGCGATTTCAAAAGTAATTCCAGAAAGTTTAGCATTTAATATTGCATAACAGAGGTTCAGAGTATAAACCAATTAAAGAATTTAATTGGAGCATAACCGGACAACAGAACGCTTTTAAATAATACTCAACAATCTACAGTCGAATCCACAGACGGAAATTTCTTCGAAAAGAATAAAGAAGTTTTCCGACTTCAATCAGAGAACTAATTCTCTCAAAGCAGTCAGCTGGCTAAAGAGACCTCCCCTGTAAGTGTCAAAGGTTCCTACCGCCTTCGATACTCTGATTTCTAACTGAATTGTATATAAGAATTCAAGTTTTTTGTATTTAACGGAAATCATAAATTCATAAAGGAATTCATGAATTGATTTTACAAGTTGACGAGAAACGGCAAGGGTGCCTCTAAACTTGATAATCACTGTTGAACTAGATCATTTAAATTTAATTGTAGGAAAAAGATTCTTTCAATGCGAACAATTATAATCGGATTTACATTTGCAAACATTATCCTAAATAAAGCATTTTCAAGTGTCCTGCCCTGGATTAACAGATATAATAATTTGTCGTAATTTGGTATAAAGTGCATAAAACTACTCAGGGTAATTATTATTATCCTCACAACACTATAAGATTTCAATAAGATTTCATTTATTAACTTTTTAATTAAATTACAGAAAAATATAAAAATCTACTAATCTACTAATGAATACTAGTTAATCCAATATAGCAATAAGCACAGTAAATAGATAACATTTTTTTTTTTTTTGCTTTATTGTTCACATCTGTCTTCATCCTTCATCCTTCATCCAGGAAATCCCTTTTCAGCCTTCGGTGAGTGTTGCAGATATGTTGGTTGTACCCATATATTGTTTGAGTGAGTTGAATGTCCGGGTAAGTTATCGTAAAATCTTTGGGTCCGTAGGAGTTCTTTAACTGTTGGCGTATTAAAATCTGTATGCAAGATAATGCTTTGGTCCTGAACGTTTTTAAAAGAAAAATTTGAAGTTTTTTTATGTGTATCTTTTCGACTGCCCCTGCAAAGCGTATATAGATATAAATTAACCTACAATAATTAACTTTAGTATATTTTTATTTAAAAGTTTGAACAGAAGTCGCGAATTTCGCATACGCTAGGTAGTGGATGGATGACTTAACAAATCAGCCATGCATCTACTAAAATGTAAAATCACTCTTTGAGATATTTCTTGTGGAATAACAGACACATTTCTGGAGGACACTCTGATCAGTTGCGGTGACTTCGATGTTATCGATCCGTATATTTTTGAGAATAGAGGTTTGAAGGTAACTGTGAAGTCAGATCGTTACGTGCACATGTTGGAGAATATCCTACGTCCAAAGTTGGAAGGAATCGACGCAGAGGATGCGTGGTTCCAACAAGATTAAGCCACGGCAAACACATCTCGGCATTCGCTTAGAGTTTTGAGGGAAATGTTCCGTGACTGTTCGATATCTTTGTGGGGCGACTTGTGGTAGTTGTATATATCTCTATGGATTTTTTTCTTTGGGGATATTTGAAGAACAAGGAGTTAAAACACCGATGTCGCTCTTAGGATGATTTCAAGGAGAGGACCAGTCAAGAAATTAATGCCATTTCGATGATTAATTTGCCATTTTAATGATTAATGGCTCGAAGGTGATTTTCCGGGAGCGTAGTCAATAACGGCCAATATTTAGAAATAATCTTAATATTAATATTTAATGTAAATTTTAAAATCTATTGAAATAGAAATATTTTTAACTTCCTTTTTGAAAATAAAACTTTTTTTTTTTTTCTAGAGACATTGAAATGTTGTTTCTGCTCTTTAAAGTATGTCGATTTCTGCCTCCTCATTTACTACATCCATGCTTAATACATACACCGCTATATCATACACAGGTCCTCATAACACTCGAAAAATATAACTTCAATCCAAAGTACATAACTTAGTCATTTTATTTCTTTAAGCAAGAATTAATTTTAAGATAAATCGTAGCTATTTATAATATTTTCCAGTTACAAGTTTCAATCTTAATTGTCCATGAAGTACCTGTTGTAGATAATGACAAAAATGATTTTGAAACAGATAATAATTATATTTAAACTATGGCCAGGCGGCAGAATAAACACTGGTATAGAAAATTGCCACCAGAACTAGAACTAAAACATTGCGATTATTATCCTTCCAAAAGATTTTATTATTGTATTCAATTAAAAAATATAATAAGAAAAATAACATATATAAATATCTTTGAACATTCGTTTAGGCAATCAAATGTATTTGTCCTATTCGACCACTAAAAAGAAACATTTGAACATATAAAATTACAACTGCCATAAAATAGAACAGCGGCAAAGTAATTCCTCATCTTCCCTGATTGGATATTCTGGTTCATCCCTTTTGAATCCATTGTTTGGATTCTATTGAACGAATTTAAATTCTCTAATTTCCAAATAACTCAATCTCTAAAGTCGTTCCAAACCAATCGTACCACTGTTTCTATACTATGGCAACACTATTTAAAAACACAATTTTTAAACAAATAAAAGTGGGCATTTATTGGTCATTCTTTGTTCTTATATTATCCATTCTTTATTATAACTCTGATTATTTTGATTTTTTATACAGAACCACTAATTTATAACTTATTACTACACAAGGTTTAATATTTCTCAAATTGTCGAGTGTGTATTGCATTCTTGATTTATTGACGACTCTCAAACTCGAGTCTCCGGGCCTCTAAATCATAGAGAAACTCTACCATCAACTCTACACTCTACCATTTTTTTTTTTTTAACACGAAATAACACAAATTTATAAGCTGGATATTTTAAAGGTCTCTAGAAATCCTGACAAAGAAATATCATGGCCACCCAAAACGTTAAGATACTTTATTCTAGAAAAATAGTATATAATTTTCTGGAATACTATTTTTGCAGTCATTCTGGAATACAACCTGGAGAGACAAAAGTAAATACCTTAAAGTTAAATGAGGCGTACAGATTTAAAAAAAAAAATATTAAATGTAACAATTATAAGATGAATAAACACGATCTACAATTAATAAAAATAATTCAGGATGGTTAACGTAGAGCTTCATCAAACCTAATACAGATGCTCTGATTGTAAAAGAATAACTGAAAAAAATGTATGCTTTTCTTCACAATGCCCAAATTTCTTAATTTTGATGGGTACACTTTTATTTTTAGAATTTTGGTGTTGCTATGTGAATCTTTCAGTTGCTGCTGTTATACGAAATTGATGAAGTTTTGATTATGGATTTTAGAAATTTATTATAGTTTGTATTTTTTGATGAAGTTTAATCTTTAATGCAAACATCATAAAATCAGGTATTGAGAGATACGTCCAGTTATCTTAAAAATTGAAGTGATGCGTAGTGTCATAAAGTGTGGGAACCCAAATCCCAAAGATGCTTGGATTTCCGTCTTTGATATGCTATTTCACGTCATTACTTCCTTGACAAAATAGTATATTAAATAATTTAAATTAAACTCCATGTTAAATATATCGTTTCGATTTTGAATTATATTCTTCGATAATCTTTGATTGTACTTCATCCGGCAAAAGACCGTTTTGTAAATTTTAATAAGGTTGTGATCGATGTTTCTCAATTGTAAGAAAAATCGGAATAGAAACTGAATATCAAGCTCATTTAAGACTATTGAGAAATAGCCTCATATTTCTTAATATTTATAATTATGGTCAGTCCTCCTGCCTACTCAATACTATACAGTTAAGAAAGAGACACCTCTACCATATTATGTATATTCCATTTAGAATTGTTTCATTTAATTTGCATAGTAACATTGTACGATTATCTTTAACACATATTCTTCAAAATCTAATTATTCGGTTATAACATGACTGAGGCACCATAAAAACAACGTACGCAAATAAGGTTTAAGTTTACGAATGACTGTAAGAAAAAAAAAAGCTATTTACCATTAAGGACATTCTGCAGCCAGCAGTCAGCATCTGGGTTCGACCTGGAGAAAAACTAACAAGTTAGGGGACCCTGAGCACAGGTGTAGCTAGTGGAACAGCAATAACAATTTTCGGAGGTTGAAAGCTATTAAGACTCCCTTTATAGCTTACATTCTCTCAACTATGACAGTTTTCTAAAATGGTATGTCCCCTCGTTCATTAAAATTTATTGTATTCTGCTACTTTCTATCAAACTTAATTGGAGTTCTTTTCATATTAGCGGAGGGAAAAAAAGTCAAAACGTCTAATATAAGGAAATATTTAATATACCGGTTTATCTTGTTGAAATGATAAACTCAAACCGAAAAGGCTGGACTTATCATTTCGACTATACCTTAATTAGATCATCCCAGCCAACAGTGGATGGCTCCTAGACAAGCGAAGGGTAAACATTCCTCTTTTTTAGCTCAATAAATCTATCCTTCGTTAAGATAGACCGATGGGCATAGTCTGATTTTTTTTCAAATCCGGTTCAGTGGTTACGAAAAAAAAAAAATGTTCTTGTTAGCAAAAGATTTTTGCAAAATAACTTCCAAAGCTGTAGAAAAAAAATTGAATTCTGTTATTTAAAAAAAATACACCAAAACATAAAAGTTACTGTATTTTATATTGATTAAAATTTTTGCCCACTGTTAATTGAGAATACTATTTACATGATAACTTCAAGAAAACCGGGTGGAGCAGAGGAATATGTCACATCAGGAAACCACACCCTGAAAGCAGTCGAAAGGTTTTAGTATCTGGGTGCAATAATTAAGGCAAATACTGAAATTGTGGAGGAACTGAAATCAAGAATGACCGCTGGGAATAGATGCTGCTCTGGCTTGCGAAAAATACTAAATTATAGAGCCATATCTCTCAGGATCAAGATGATGGTGTATGAGAAAGACATAAGACCCGTCGTTTCCTACGGTTCTGAGACCTGAGTGTTGTCTAAGGCGTCTGAAAGGAAATGTCTGGCATGTGAGAGAAGGGTTCTCGGCAGGATGTATGACCAGGTGTGCGAACATGATCAATGGAGAATTCGTACCAATGAGGAGCTGCGCCGGATGTATGCTATACCTGATTTAGTCTCAATTGTGAGGGAGAGCCAGATCAGATATTTAGGTCATGTAGCAGGTATGACCATAGAAGCCAATTCGCAAATACTTGCTCGAGAACCGACCTGGTGGAAGACGTGGTAGAGGAAGACCATGCCAGCCAGAGGTGGTTGGATGAGGTGAAGGACATCCTGAAGAGGCTGGGAATCAGAAGTTGGCATGCTTGCCCGAGACAGAAGAGTGTGGAGGAGGGTGATAAGAGAGGCCCAGGTTCTTATAGAACCGTAACGCCAAGAATAAATAAATTAAAATGAATAAATAAATTTAGACAAGAAACAAAAAGTTGTAAATGTTACAAAATATTATAAAAAATGTTTTTTGACACGGTTTTATAACGGGGTTATATTACTTTTTACCTGTTATATAAAATGCTGTATGCTATTCTGCGAGTGTCGGTGAGATCAAAGGATTATAATAATATTATAGTAGTATACGGCATCAAAGCTAAACATTTTCGTCCCGCCCTCGTCGATCATGAGCTTGTCTATTCATTTTACACCACTTTATCCATTTCTGTGAAGTGAAGATGTAAGACCAAGAGGGACGGATTAGAATTATTTTGTAAGAAAAAAAGTACAGTGGGATCCTGTAGATATAAAGTTTAAGGTCAGGAGCAGGAATCGCGACTACAGGGATGAATCCTCGGTAACCGCCCGTATGAGAAATGATCTTATATATACTGACTCTTTTGTTCTAATTTTTTTCTGAAATTATTCTTTTTATTTATTAAGTTATACAACGAACTTGTTATTCAACAAAATTGTTATAAAACAGGTGTTTGGTGGTCTCAGCTATTCAAATCGACTTAAAAGTAGAAACAACTTGCTGATGGGTTTAGGAAACAGTTGCCTATTAGTTTTAAACAACAAATACTCGGTTTTATTTAATAATAATTCCCGATATAATATCCATAACAACGGCATTCATTTTATCCCGACTATAGAGCTTCTCCCACGAGCAATCGACAACAGAGCAATGGTCCATAATGAACGATGGCCGATGAAGAGGAGTATTTCGATGAGGGTAGGGAGAGTGGATCGTGATTGTCCTAGACCGACTAATCCTCGGAGCATCCAATCTTAATTAAAATGGAAATTCGAATTTGGCGGCGAGGACAACTGCCAATCGATATTCCTCCCGATCGGGCCATCCTCAAAGGTCCATCTGACCGAGCGGCGATATTTTTCATGAAAAGTTCTTCTTATTTACGGCCTCTTTGTCACAGATTCTCGTAACGCATTATTAGTCTTACTCCTCCGGTAAAAGAGAGCACAATATAAATGTAAGTTTCCGATCTGCAAAAGATTTATACGTTTCAGAGACTCTTGATATAGCCCGTGCAAATATATTGTCAATAGCATATTGTTTTATCCGTAGAATATTGACATTTAAAAAAATAAGAGTCTGCCAGTCGGATCATGCTACCTAAAAAAATGTGGGCCAAAAACATTTTAGGTCTATTTTTGGTTCTCACCAATAATTCCTAAACAGTACATTTTATCAAAAAATCCATGTTATATTAAATTAAAAACATCAAATTCTACGTCTAATGAGTACCACAAAATAATAAATTGGTTGACTAGCGTGGTCAAAAACGGTTGACGGTCATGAACGACGATTTTGACAAAAACAGAGACCAAATACTATATATGAGTCTCAAGCTTGGAAATGAGTTCTCTAAGAGAAAATACTCATGAAATAAAAGCTGTAGAGCATCAATTTCTGCGTCCATTGAGAACAAAAAATTTAAATTCGGTCAAGTTCGCCTCTCGAAATTGGCAATCTCCCGATCTTCGGCAATCGGTATATTAGTCCAGTTTGGTTTGCAAAAAAATGGAGAAATTTTAATTTTCAGGTATGTTCCATGTGTATGTATGTTTCATATTTTATTGTAAAAAATACAAGTTTTCGACCATCTCCTTTTTGAGCGTTTCATGCCATTTTAAAAAACCGCAAAGAAGAAACTTTTTTTTCAGTTTTTCCCAAATAATTCGCTTCTAGTGCATTTAGGGTAAAAAAATTGTCATTACCAATTATAATGAACCTTAAATTTTCTGTGTTTTTATATAATATTTTTAAATGTTTTGAATAGCTACTGTGATATGGAGGCGTAAAAATTTGCAAAAACGTCAAAAAGGCTGATATGTCAGTGGTATCGCATTAGATATGATTTATTTCAAGCACACATAAAACAGCAGAAACTTTGTGTGTTCTATAGAAATATAATTCCTAATCGGTCCTTCCTATCGAAAAATTTAAGGTTTATTAAATTAAAAAGAATCAAATTTCTAATATTTCTAGTAACCAATCCACTAAAAAATCATGCGATGAACCATGAATCTTGGGTTGTTAACATTACAAGGCGAAGATAAGCACGTAACACCCTCATTCAGAGGAAATAATCAATATCCGAAAATATGTTTTCACAGCACCTTCATCCATGAACACCCACTCACGTTTTTAATTAAAAGATGAATAAAAAAGATGCACAGTTAATAAAAATAATTCATAATGATTACCACAGTAAAGGCGAAAGCACTTTAAGAGGAATTAAAAATTAAGTTGGGCTCCATCAAGCCTAACATTGATGCTCTGATTGTAAATAAACAACATTCTTCCAAATAAAAAATAATGATGCTTTTCTTCACAAAAAAAAAAAGAAAAGCGTCTAAATCTCTTACATTCTTTTTTGGATACACTTTTAGTTGCAGAATTTTCGTTTTTTTAATGTGAATCTTACTCACATTGCTGTTGTTATCTTGTTATCTTGTTATTGTTTGACATTGAATTTATTATTTTCTTAAGTTAAATTATTTATTATTTTTTTGTTCTGTTAAATAAACTTTTGTAAATCACTTTGTACCTTTTTCTGAAGAATTGTCTTTAATATTAATATCAACAGATCAGGTAGTGGTACTCCCAATAAACGGAAGGTGGGAATGATACACAGTGACATAAAGCCTGCGTTATATCAAAGCATATAACGAATTAATGCTAGTTATATTCGCTCTGCTTAAATCCAATTGGCAAAAGGCAGGAATTTAGACGAATTTATTCATTTACAATGATCTCTAAACATGATTTGATAAAACTCTAAAACAAATGTAAATATTTAATATTTTTTATAATCCCCCTCCCTCCCTTCAAAAGATTAACTTTATCCCATAACCATGTATACTTTTTTCTTTTATTTACCTTAAAAGCGGCAGGCACCATGTTTGACTTACATGGTCTTATTGTTTTTAAGTTTGTTTCATGCAGTTTTGAAGTTCTATGTATTTTCTTTTTCTTAATTCTCTTAATTGTCTTAGTCTAGATTCCCAATTGCATTTCGTAAGTACTAGTTCCTCATTCCTCTTTCTCCTTTATGCTTCTATGTATAAACCTCAAACACCACGTTGCTACCATTACATGGCCCCAGCTTTTCTATCAATCTGTATGACAAGTAAATATGAGATGATAATTGCCAATGAGAAAAAAATATATAGTCAGATATAATTAAATTATATAAATTCATATAATTAAATTATATCTGACTATATATTTTTTTTCTCATTGACAATTATCCTCTCATATTAACTTGTTATACAGATACAAAATCCATTTATGCAAATACATCGGTGGTCCAATTAAAATATATTAACTAGCATGCAATATCTTTTATTACAGCAAGTCAAAAGAATCTTTTCATTTCCAGGATAAATGAACAACTACAAGAGAAAAATTGAAACGACCCACACGGTACTTCGAGGACTTAGTAGCTCCCAGGACATGGTATATTCAGAAAAGTTAAACTGGTGGAAGAGTTAATATAGAAAATGTTATGAAAAAGTTCGGTTCGTTTTCCACGACTTCATTACTCACAGAGCTTTTTCCCATATTAAAAATCCTTCCAAGGTAGATACCACCATCTTCCATCACAGATTGGAAGAGTCCTTCCTGGATGTCTGGCTGGAAAATACGGATTCATTCGATATAGGAACTATGCATTGTTTTTCCACGGCAATAATTAAGGCATTAGTTACTATTATTTTTATAAATGTTCTGTTTTTATTAATTGATTGATCCAAAAAAAAATTAAAATGAGAGTATACTTTCATAGTTTTAGAAAAAAAATTAACCAGAAAAATGGACAAAATTTTCCAAAGTTAGTATTTCTTTTCTTTTTTTTTAAATAAGTTAATTACCTTTCACTGCAAACCACAAATTCATATTAAAACTATTTATTTCTAGAGCATCTACAACGTTCCGGTCATAATGGAGTCAGTTGCAAATATCATTTGATTAAAAAAAATTACAAAAATTATATCTATCTATCTGTATACAAATATATATATATATATATATATATATATATATATATATATATATATATATATATATATATATATATATATATATATATATATATATAGATAGATAGATATAATAATAAGATATATATAGATATAATAAGATATAATATAGATAATATAGTATATATATAGTTAGAATAAGTTATAATAAATAAAAAAGTTATAATAATAATAAATATATAGATAATATAATATAAATATAGATATAATAAGATATAAGATATGTATATATATATATATATATATATATATATATATATATATATATATATATATGCTTTTTGAAATATTTAAATGCTTTTTTTTAAAACAAAGATTTGTAGACAAAGGATAAACAAACAAGATATCAAAGGCCAGTAGTGTCGGCTTCGAACAAGGGCGTTCTTTTGGCCTTATCATTATTATTGTAAAATAGTTAAATTTCAGAGGCTTTAAGATTGAAAAAACTGTCATGAGGTACAGGGTTACTCTAGGTAACAGTTAAAAGGCTGTAATTCCAAAGTTTTGGAAAATCCTGCAAAGAAATTGTATGAGGGTGAGGCAAATTAAAGGTGAACTAAGAAAAATACATATTTTCTGTAATTTCTCTCTTCATATTCTTTGAAAGATCTACTTTCTTCTTCTGACGAACCTCTTAAATCGTGCAGACAGACAGAATGCAAATTTCTTTAACTATAAACGTGTGGTGACTACTATCAGATACACAATACGATAGACAGAAGCCTATAAGGCTTTATCCTGTTTCACATCAACTGTATGTAAAGGTTTGAAGTAAATCCTACGAGAACGAAGCTTGCATTGAGATGGGATGCCTTAGGGATCAGTACCGGCCTCATGGAATTGATTTTCGGTAAATTCCTGGAGTAATAGGGGAAGGGAAGATTACATTCTCATTATCAATATTTAGAAAAGCTTTAAGAAATTTAAATAAACTGTATAATGCGAATAACCATACATTTATGCAATTAATTTGTTTTTTATTCTGGTCATTGAATCACCTTCGACGTCAAGCAGAAAAAATTAGAATATTTAGAATTGGCTCGTCTGAGCGTTTAAAATTATTTCTAAAGTCAACTTTTTAAATAGAAACATTACAGAAAAAAATCCTTGTAGCGGACTAACTCAATAATCCTGTTTTATTTTTTTTATTTATTTTAATTGCTAATAAGATAAAACCCCAAAAAGTATATATTCCCTAGATTAATCAACTAGACAATAGTTACAACTAGAAACTAGACAATCAAAAATAACAATATAAAAAATTGGTTATAAGAAAATTAAAACGGATCAAAAGCACTAATGGAAGGAACTTCAGGAGTGAATTGGAATTCCATCAGACATCCCGAAGATTCCTTCAGTACCGCCAATATTAAAACGTGAAATATTCTTCAATTCTTAAATCTACTTATCGATTTATTCATATACTCAAGAGAAGTTTTTGAGTGAATAACTAGACAGCAATTTAATATTAAGGTTTATAAATACTGATATTTGGAAATCATTGATTCACAGTCATGAGTGAATTATAGAAATAGGTAAAGATGATAATGATTAAATTTTTAAATTTTATAATTGGAAAGCTACTGATAAGTGGTTTATCAGTAAATTACTGTTATGTCATATTCAATTTTACTGTGAATATTCAATTTAATTCAATATATTCAATTGAAAACACAGTCAAATAAAAAAAAGATCGATTTTAATCTAAATTAATACATTTTCAAAAAAATTATAAAACTAATAACAGTGTTGACTATCGGTATCCCTACCATCCGTTGAAAAGATGTTTTTGTTCCATGGCAAAACGAATACACATTATCAGACTTTTACTTTGGGTGCGGGAGGAAAAAAAATCGCAGGTTCTGTTTTTAAATTATAACTCTCTTTTTTGGATATAAAATTGTATTGTATTTGTAATTTTCAATGAAGAGAAAAAAAATGACAAAAATGATTATATAATTTATGAACTGTTCTCATTCATTTGTTTTAACAATAATTGTTCTTGTAATCGAATGGAGAGCCAGTTACCTTGACTTTTGACTCATAAAATTCTTTACATGATAAGAAGTAAATTCAAAATTTTATAAGTCTTCGGTTTTCATAGTAAGGATGAAGTATTGCTGATAACTGTAGAATGTAATAATAATATAAAATATAAATCAAATAACAATAAATAATGTGTATAACTTTGAAACGGTCGAAGCTTGATATTCATATCTGTAAAATGTAATAATAATATAAAATATAAACCAAATAACAATAAATAATGTGTATAACTTTGAAACGGTCGAAGCTTGATATAAGATCTAGTTCAATGGGGTATTAATATGTAGACATCATAATGAAGTAAGGTAGCGGTACTAATGAATAATTAATCGGCTCCCGCCCAAGGGATATATCCCACCCGCTCCTGAATAAACCCCACGTTGCGGGGACAAATCCCTGTTTGACGGGACACGTCTCTTAGGGGCCAGTCCCAATAATAGCAAGTTATTGCTCCGTTTCAGCTCAACCATCTGTCGTCTTCAGATTCGGCTGACAGTCTTATCTTCTCCTACGTGTCAGAATTGCACGTCCCTTCCTCTTTAACTGAAAACTCTTATATTAAGAATTACTCTAGCCTTCAGTACAAAGATAGTTTGAATTTTTACTATTTATATTATGCATATTAAATATAAATACAGAACCTCGGGAAACTTCAACAAACACCGTCCTAAAATATTTTAACAAATATTTACTGATTCAACCCAATAGGGTTTTTCTGATCCAATAGCATCGAGCAATAAAAAACAAAACAAATATATACATACAAAACTATGTATGGTATCTTGTACAATAGGCTCACCTGGAACATGCATACAAAATTAATAATATGTCCTAGAACTGACGAACCTATAATGTCAACCTTCTGGGCTTGAGATCTTCACTGAGAAAACGAAACAAGCGATTATCTACACTGAAACCTGTTTGGAAACACATAAGAGGACGGCGGTTCAGGAAACGTGTCCAAAGCAAACCAAATACAAACACAATCTAAAATTGTTCGAAAAATGTTTTAAAGTATTCTCGTTTATGAATAAACACGTATTATACATAAGATACATGCATATTATATACGCCAAAAATACACCACATTCCAATTATCTCATAATCACCACAATACACTCGTGCAATCTCTTTCCTCCTCTCTGTTACCTGGTCGACCTAAACGGAGGTTAAAAAGACAATGGCACAGGAATCTCCTGTTTCACTGATAATGCAAAAATTCAAGATGTTTACTATCGTGCAAGTCGAAAAAAAAAAACCCATCAAATTTGCAATTTTAAACGCATTTGAAAATTTATTATTTAAAAAATAAAGAATAAAATACATTTATTAAACAATTACCTTCATCAAAGATATGCTACTATCAAAATAATATAGAATAATTAGCAAAGGATAGTTTTTGAAATATATTATAATTATTTGTAGTATTTCTGAAGCACCTTGTTTCCTTATAAAGTCAAACCAAAACATTAAAAAAGTAACTCTAGTAACAGTAGGTTAGCTCATTGGTAAGGCACTGTGCTTCCGAATCTCCTGGTCCCGGGTTCGAGATCGGCTGTGGCAAATAATTGTTTGCTCAGTAATCAGCAGTGGATCGATCCTGTGAGGTCGAGAGACTCTTCTCACCCAATCTCTATACCTTAGCTGGGAGAAAAGCAGGGCAATTGAGCGTGATCTCCGCCAAATCACTTTCTTGCACAACCGTTAGCCTAGAAGCAATACGATCCTTACCAAGTACTGAATCCGAGACCCTTGTAGTGATACAGGTTTGTTTTTTTTGTAATTGTAGTAACAAAGCAAAATTTATTTTACATCAGTTATAATTAGTATTCAGATATTAAAATTGATTTTAATGCAAGATGAAGTTCTACAATGCAAAGTTTGAAATCTGGAGCTTAAAAAATTTAAGCAATTATCATTGAAGCTTAGACTTGATAATGGTGACTTATTGTTAATAAAGTAATATATTCTTAACAGAAATATATGAGGCATGGAAAAGCCACGGGATCAAAGTAACAAATATGGGTACTTAGATTACTTGGCTACGCCACGCCTCATATATAATATATATATATATATATATATATATATATATATATATATATATTTATATTTGTACATATATGTATTACAATTTTTATAATTACTATGCTAAGGTAATCTAATATATTCATTTACAAATAACATAATAAATCGTAGAATCAAATGTAGTGTTATGTTAAAAAATGTAATATATTTAAATATAAAATCTTTATTACATTTAAACATTCCTTGATTCAGAAATAAAAATGGATAAAAACGACCTATCCTATCCTAGATAAAATAGACACAGTCAGGCAATAGAGCCATTATCATCGCAAGGCTCAGGGGAATACCATCCCGCACGGCACAATATCCAACCAGGAAATAGCCAAAAGGCCCAATCTGATACCACCCTTTATGCAAAGACATTATTTTCTTCAATAATAATTTTTAAAGAGGCATGCAATCTAGTTTAGTGCATTAAAAATCTTTGTACTCTTATGATAAAAAAGATATGACAGTAATGCAATTTTTAATATTTTCAAGGAAGAATTATTAATAGATGAGTCATTATCAAAATCACATTTCAGTCCATACTAGGTTTCGCTTTATTTTAAATCCTACGCCACTTAGGAAAGGATTTTTAATTCTACGGATAAAATAAAAGTAAATAATTATAACAAATTGGAAATAAATAACGAAAGTCTAACATTCAAAGAGTAAAAAAAAAAAATTAACATTGTGATGATGTTTCTTTAATTACTTACGTATGGATAATTTTGGGATAAATATTGTAATAATATGGCTTTTAGGAGAACTAGTAAAATAGGGTAATGCAAAATGTACCATAAAAACTATTGTTGCAATATCATAATGTTTTAATACTGTCCCAAAAATCTGCCATGAATGTTACTTTGTTATTAAAGTGTAGCCTTTTTGTTTAGAGTTAATAGCAGATGTGTGCTTTTCAGGCCAAGTTAATCCGTAGAGAAAGAAAAGTTTGAAAACCAGAATAGCATGGTTAGTATTTTAGTTCATTTTCATTATACGTAATCATAATAATTTAATATTTTACTTAAAATGAAATGTTTTGAACTTGCATTCAATTTAGTTTCCTAGTGAATGGTAGCCTTACTGAGCTAATCCATTTATAAAATGTGCAATCTGAATTAGTCAGGAGTGCTACTGGTCATGAAGGTTACGTTAAATGAGGAGAAATCCAAATGAACCTCCAAACGAAACTGTAGGGTGTTAAACTTCAGATATTTTAATTAAATCTTTAAGCCTAGTGGCAATTCACAAACATTAAGTATTAAAATAAATATGAGTTTATTTTTCCTTGAAAATAAATTTCGCTTGAACAGCGATTTCGCACGCTTGATTTTACTTTATTTTATTTATTTTTTGGACCCTTTCTCATTCCGGAACCCCCATAATACACCTATGCATAAATCTTTTCATAAAAGACTCAAAAATATTTTAAGATAAAAAAGTTTTTTCTTTTTTTTTTCATTTCTGAACCTAGGCCTAAAAAATCACTTAGACTCGGATAATTAAACTAGAATGTAATAATTCAATGCTAAGACAAGTTGTGGTATTTGGTCATAGTTATTTATGAACTGTATAAAATTTCAATTATATTTAAAATGGCCCACATGACAAAACTTAGTGGACTGCTACTTTTAATATACTCTCTATGAACAAAAAAAAAATAACAACACTATAATAATAACAAAATGATAATTTATTATTATTATTTTATTTACTTTTTTTTAAGAGAAGAATTATTTAAACTAAAATACGTTATTATTATTGGTTTATGTAGAGCCTTATGAGGAAAAAGAGTGAGCCTTTTGAAACGCGAATCTTAGAATAGAACGCGAAGTTAGAATAGAAAACATATGTAGATTGGAAAGCTAAAATTTTGTTATTTATTTATATTTTAGGTTTTATTCTAAATCTCATACTGAAAGAAAAACGAATATTTTATTTATTTATTTGAAGCAGGAAATCATTTAAACTAAACGATTTTCATTATTTGTTTATTTAGAACCTGATCAAATTTCCAGAGCTCTGAGAATATTCACGCGTGATCGATCACCTGATTTCAGACGACGTATTGGAGAGATTACTGCGACAGATGAAGTGACGAAAATGATAAAGGAAACTCAATATCGTATCGAGACTGTCCAATGACGACATATTGGACTCACACAACTTGTACATCCGATATCAAGAATCTCACATTCTCCATTGTAGCACCAGAATTAGATGTACCCAAGTTCCACAGTTCAGCATTAAGAAAGAGGTCTTCACGAGCATTGGCATTTCTTATGTACACCCCAGATTTTATTAACATATTAATATGAATATACCAATGAAGAATAGATTTCAAATATAATTTTAACACCATGATATTTCTAGGGGAAAACGAGCGAATATGGTAGTTTCATAAAACAAATCACATCGATACTAATAATTAAAATAATACCGAATAGGATACAGTAAAACAAAACATCAAAATTTTCAACTCCTCATATTACATAAATACCAAACAAGATTTGGGGAAAAATGTTGATGGTCACTCGCATAATAAAAATAAATATTATATAAATATAACAATAAAAATGCAATGAAGCCACTATGTACATACGACGTTTATATTAAAAGTAGATTTTCCATTTCCGGTTTCGAGAAAAAAAGTTTTGATTGCTCTTTCTTTATAAGGCAGTGAAGAATCGCCGGGAATAATTTTGCATACAAAGGTAAATAAGTCCCTGAATACACACAATTCTCTCTCTGTTTGTTTTCACCCCCCGCTTTCTTCCTTAAAGGGACCTAACCAATCTCTCTTTTCACTTTATTCACTTGATCCCTAAAGTTCTGTAATTAAACGCTTTTTCCTCCTTTTTTTAAAGACACATTTCAGGTCCCTTCCAGGCTTCACTGGTTGATTTTCTTCTAATCTTATTATGCCTGTCAGCCACAAATGGCAATATAAAAAAGGTTTGAGTTATCAAATGTTTATATAAACATTTTTAAAAAAATAAATGTTATGTTTTTTTTTTTCTATTTCAAATCGCATAATTATTTATTGGGTATTTTTCTGTTAGCCCTTAAAAGATTCAATGTGTTCTACCCAAAAAGTTTTAAGATGCTGTATACACAAAAACGCAGCTTTCGTGCTTTCCACATATCACATATCAGTCAGTACCTCGGAGGTAAACTATCGTCACATTTTCTAAGTTTCACATGAGAACAAAAACAAAGTTTCAGATCGCACCGTATTGCTTGTTTTGGATAGTGATCAGTCTTTACATTTGAAGTGTGCCCTATTTTAATACCCTTTTAGCTTATTTGTGATGCTTGTACTTGGAAAAAATGGTCAGAACAAAGCAACTACGATAGTAAAATCAAATTTAAAACAATCGGACGGACTTCGACAGTTTACCTCTTACTTAAAGATATTTTCTTGAAACAATTTTGGTTTTAATTTAATATACAAAATTAATTATTTCTGACTTTTAGACATTTCTGAATTTTATGGGAAAATGAAATTTAATTTTAATTTTTAAAGTTATCAAAGCTTTTAATGATTTGAAGACACTAATATCCTGTAGGTTGAGGTTGCTCTCTGTAGAGCCTGGACCGGGTGTCCCGTCCTTCGTCATTCTCTAATACCATGCTTCAATCCATCCCACGCTTCCTGAAAGCCACTTGGAGACCGTCTTCCTAGGAAATGTTGAGATTTCCAATCGGTTTCCTTCCATCCATCCGGTTTTCGTAGATCATCCTTGCGGCTCTCACGTGATCTATCAAAAAGAGACGAAACCATCTTAGTGCGCACTCCTCTAGGATGGTCTGGACCAGTTTAACACCGAGGCTAGCCCGTTTGCAGGCGTCCCAGATCCGATTTCGTCTGGCTTTCCCGTTCACTTTACAAAGGTGGCGCAGTTCCATGGTTTAGATCCCACTATTGTGTTCCACGTATTGGAAATGTACGAATTTGCAAAAAAACATAATTATTGTAGAAATAATTATAATTAAGTAATTATTACAATATTATAAGCATGAATGGTAATATAGTTAATATCAATTTAAAGATTTTCTTATACTGAATCAGGTTCTATCAAAATGACTAAAGGGATCAGAGAAAAAAGTTATAAAGATCTAAAGAAAACAAATTTAAATAGTTTGTTTTATTGATATCTTAGCGAGCCAAAAATTATGCAACTCACCATCATTATAAAAATGAATAAAACTGTAAAATCGACAAATGTACATAAACATTATCAAAGCTATATAAGTACTATATCCTTATGTACCATGAGGAAGCAAAATAAGCATCCTGAGTTGTATAGCTATGTATTATTACTTTAAAATTAATTGGTTATAAATTTGTTGTTGTTTGATTTTAAGGGCCAAAGGCTACTGATGCTTATTATTTCATAACTCGTCAAAGCTATTTATTCATTATAATATTAATAAATATAATACAAATAAAAGAAAAATAATACATATTAAAATATTATTAAAGAATAATAAATTTTAAAAGAGAGAGAAATGCTTTATTTGCAGCAATGCTGCCCAAATATCTTGGGTTTCTACATACACAGAATAATAACCAATCTATATCTAGATATACAATAATATCAAATCAATAAAATGAAACATGCAAGACAATAAAAATTAAGGTAATATATAAAATAATAAATAAAGAAGACATAAGACAAAAAATAACTAAATTCAAATGGGCAGAAATATCCCAATGTTTATCATGAATCTCATTATACTACTATTGATGCGTTGTCCATTATCGCTCAAAGCGTTGCAGAGCTGGCGTATTGGTACACCACATTTTTCCATCTCTCTCCTGAACACTCTTCAAATATATGACTTCCTGAGAGAGTCACTTTACACAGTGGATACTGAGGTGCATCTGCTCTTACCATTAAGTAATTATGTGTCAAACGGCAGTGTCCAATTCTGAGACCTGTGATAACTACCTCCCTTCTGCACTGACTGGATAATGAAGCCAAGCAACTGACGGCTATTTCAATGTCTTTGGGCTTATTATGCTCCAACATTGTCAATGTCTGTTGACATTCATTTAAAATCTTTATGTTTATTGGATGTAATAAATCTGATGATGAGATAAGTATATACGGTGATATATATATATATATATATATATGATAGATTATGATAGATTTAAAATTTTACGAGGACTTTGAATCGCTTATTATTAAAAAAATAAATAAGATTGTAGTTTAGAGAGCTATATCTCTCAATAAAAATTTGAAGTAAACATGTGAAATATCCAATAGACAGCAGAAGATTTTATTTTCACAAGACTGGATTGTCCACGGCAAAAATAGCCATCAAAAGGGGTAGTTGCCAGAGACTTTGATCACTCAATCGCATACTACTCCAAGAGGACATTAAAGAGCAAACATGTAACGGCATGGGGAGTGTACCCACAGAGGACAATAACTCCGAGGAACGGAATATAGAACATTAAAGACGAGAAACAAAAAGCTGAGCTCCTTTGTTCTTGTGCCCTTTGAAGTTGAGGCTCGCATAGGGGCTCTGTTTTGTGGCAATCCCTCAACAAGGAGGAGAGGGGCACTCACAACTCACAACTTTCAGACTTAGTGCCTTCATTGCGCTGACCTTTCATATTCCCTGTCACACACAACACCTGCCAGCATAACTGCTCTCAACTGTCCGCTCTGTCTGACAGCCGACCTGAGCAGGCCCTAGTTATCCACATTTAAACTGATCAACAATATATGCCTGGGTATCGTTACATAATAGGTTTCATATTCAATATCCAAAGTTTGTCTATTAAATGGAGCTTTTTGGAATAACTATTTATTATTTTTTAATGATAGCTAGATTATTTTTTGTAACTGAAAAAGTAAGTTTTTCTCTCTTTTTTTTTTAATATTTCTAGATAATTATAGCAGAACGCTTATTCGAATCCGACGATGATGTCCGAAACCGATTTAATCCGGAACTTTTTTTTCCCTTTGCCTTTATGCGCTTTAATATTCAAATCAAGTTTTTTTTCACAATAAACTGAAACAAAATAATATTACATACAACAAAAAAAAGAATACCTATTTTTTTTTTTTGCTGTATGTAACAATGGGAGAACGGTACATTACTCATACAGTACATTGTTCTCCACTAACAGGCCAATTAATTCAAGAAAAGGCAAAAGCTCTAAGCCCTGCACTGGGAGCTCAGGATGGTTTGATTGATGGGAATCTCGATTTGGAATTAGACAGTTAACTATTTCTGGAAAAAAATTATCAGAAGATGAAAGAGATGTAAACATTTGTAAGAAAGAAATCAAGTCGCATTTAAAATACTAAATAGGGGATCAAAAACCCCTATTTAGGGTTGAAACAGTTAACTTAATTTACGAATAGTTCAACTTTAACAGTTTGAAAAAACATTAATCAATAAGAAATTGCTGACAGATTTACATTTTATTATATAATATATATAATACAAATGAATATTATGAAATATTATTTGTTAAACTTTTACAAAAAATTATACAGAAAGATCAAAATTACTACACTCCTCAGCACTCAGAGTGGAAAACAAATGAATTCCGGCGATAATAGAAAATATTTCAAAATTAACCTATATGGGGAGGCTACGGATGCGAATGTGGCATCACCGATTTCAATGAAAATTGTTTTGGTGATACCAGGTCTAAAAATATTAACATGTGTTCAATGTAATTAGGGATTGATAAATTATTTGCCACTTCTACAAATTTGTTTTATTGAAAATTAGTTTCGAATGTTATACATTCATCCTCAGTTCTAAAAACACACAAAAAATTCAAAAATAAGCAATTCAAAATATAGTTGGTATTATTATACATATTAAATTATATAAATCAGTATTATAAAAGATTTATGAATTATGAATTTAATTAAGACAAGAATACATTTATTATTTGATTATTATTTATTATTTACATGTATGTGATTTCTTGTCTTAATTAAATTCATAATTCATTAATCTTTTATTTTTTTGTGTGTTTTTAGAACTGAGGATGAATGTATAACATTCGAAACTAGTTTTCAATAAAACAAATTTATAGAAGTGGCAAATAATTCATCCCTAATTAGATTGATCCTTCTATACCATCATGCGGATGTCAACTGATGTGTCCAATGGTTCTTGTCAATGCGCTTTAAGAGCCGAGACAAAAATTATTTTACATAATTTCATCGATTAATCATATTATTATTTTTGTGCCTTTGCCCTGCATGAATTTCAAGGTTCTCATATACCAATCCATTTGTTGTTTTGTTTTTTGTGTAAAATAAGAAAAAAAAACACTATCAATTGTATTAAATGAGCTTAAATGTACATAAAATTTAAAAAAAAAAACAAAAGACGCTTCCTTTAAAGATTTATAGCAAAGACAAAAAAAAATATAGAAAATAGTGGAAATTATATAATATATTTTTTTTCTCGGTTTCTATGGCGTATTGGCAAGAATCCTCAGGCGTGTCTAATATTTTCCGGCCTAATATCACCAAAAAAAGTTTCATTGAAATCGGTGATGCGGCATCTGGAGTCTCCCCTTGTACAGTATAATGCAAAGTTTTATTGTTTAATCAGAATTGTTTTATTAGACCAAGAAAAGTAAAATCTTTAATGTGATATACTTAAAATTATTTTTCTATAGAAATCAAAAATCTATTTTGAAATATTTCTTATGTTAAATGCATAAAAAAATTATGTAAGTTTTCTACACCTATATAGTAACATATTGATTATTACTTTTTCTGTTAATAAAAACATAAAAGCTTATTGCTTTTTTCATCAAAAGCTATGCCATTAAATGGATTATAAAAACTGATAATTAATTTTTTTTATTAATGATGTTTGAAAATAAAAGGAAAATAACTGCTTAGAAATGGCTTCTAACAATTAAAAAAAAAATTGTATACATCTGCATACTTATAAAAGTTAAATTTTTACTTTTAAGAGATACCCTTTCATTCGATGCCTGATAAAAACTTTCTAATTATATACCTAAATTTGTTTACATTAAATTACATATGTAATACATACCTCTCTAAATATTTATATTTTTGGCACAGTACTCATTATCAAGAATTTGTTTCTCCTTAACGGAATTTTGCGTTGCCCGGAATAGCTCTGGCCAAATTACCTCGGATAGATGGGGTCTGTACAAAAGGCTTCGTGCATGAAAACTTTATTAATATATTAAATCCTAATTTTTCACTGTTTAAGCATTTGTATCTTTTATTTGATTATCTAGCCGAATTGCTATTATATATTGCAACGAGCAGAACTAGGTGTACATGCAGCGCCGAAGAAATGTGTGGTGAAAGGCTAATAGGTAAAATCGCGAAATGAAAGTGTATTGGTTGAAACATTTACTGATTATGATTATTTTAAGAGAGCTTTAAGAAATTTTGGATTTTGAGAAAAATCTTTATAAAATAGTTATGGTTTAATAGGAATGATCATATTTTGAAAGGATCTTATCAAAACAACAGTAGCTCGGTAAGTATTAATCGTTAATGCCAGTATATAAGTCAGTATTTTTGACAACACACAAAATATTTTAATTTTGATTTCTCAAGATGATGCAGAGAGAATAGAGTGGAAGGAAGTGATAGAGAGAGTGAGAGTGAGAGAGAGAGAGAGAGGGGGAGGGAGACTTAATTTATAAATAATTAAAATTTAAAACAAATGTATGAAATATAGTTCATTTAAATACATAAATTTTTATTATAAACATGTGTCCACTTAGTTACCATATATGTGACGCTAGATGATACTCGTTAAAAAAAATAATAATAATGCTTTCAAAGCATTTACGAATAATACTATGAAGTAAAAAACGTTGGGAATTATAACAATATGATTCATAATTTCTAAATAGTTATATATATCCAAAAAATAAATACAAATTATTTGGATTGCATTATTTTTTTTAAGGCTTTGGTATAATAATTGTAAAACACTACATATTATTTGCCTATCTTCATAAATAGCCCAGAAATGGGCGTATGGTGCCTTAAATCGGTCTCTATTTTGAGACGAATGGCGGATGATAAGATCGAGTTCTGCGGATTAGCCTGAGGTAACTTGTGGCTCAAAATAATCAGTCCAGTAGTCGCGGACTGCGGAAGGCGGTATTTTTTATTCGATTTTAAGATAGAGCATTTAGATAGAGCATAAAACTTCAAATTTTGAAGGGATTAATTTTTTTTTATTTGCCGATTATAAAGGTTTAATATCTGAATTAATAATTCAAAATTGAACTAGACTGATCTACGAAAATTTAAATTTCATCTTTACGATTAGATTGAACATCAAAGGTAAGGAATGAGTGGAGTAGATCAGGGGGCACAGTACTTTTATATAATAAGAAATATTTTTTTTGTAACATGGACCTAAGGAAAACTGGAGCGTGGTTCTAATAAGACGTCAAGAGTTAGTAATCACATCAAAGTGAGTGGCTCATTTTTTTTTAAAGAATGTGTGTACAAGTTAATGAAGCCATAAATATTGTATGGTATTATTTATATTTCATATTACCACAGCTTCCTCTGTACACGTGGAACAATGCGAGTGAATAATTTATTTGAAAGAAGAAAAACAGGCAACCCTTATTAGCACCACAAAAATGTAACACAATCTCCCAGAGAGAGGACTAGCGGGTTCTCTATTTCGTACCCGAGTGCCTTCCCATCTTCAAGGACTGATTTATATTGTTTGCCCATGAAGCAGGAATTTCTATCTGCCCTGATGAGATCCTTCTTATGAGCAGCCAAGCAAGGTCTCTCAGGACTTTATTGGAAGTCTAGAATGCAAAGCCTCCTTAAAAGGTGCTTAAGTCCTGGCAGAAATGATTAAATTGAAGATTGAAGGTATGGATTGATTAATATAGGTTTTGAAAAATAAAACAACTGAATTTTAGCACGTAATGTTTTTTTTTTTTATTTGAACATTTCTTGGATCAGGTGAAAGATCTAAAGATTTTTGCAATTTTGAATTTTTTATTGCAATACAAAAATAAATCTCTAGCGAAAAAATCCATAACGGGTCTTCGGTATACTGCCGTGATAAGAAAAAAGCCCAACTCAAAATCATTTTTCTAAATAAATTTTTTGTGTACCCAATTTGGCCAAAAGTAATTTTTAGCACATTAGATAACCCTATATCCAATGGTTAGATCCTAATCATTGGTTTTAGAGCTTTTTAATGTCATAACAAAAAAAGTGTACTTTTTAGACCAACCAAGACAAACTACAAAAAAAAAATTTAAAAATAATTTCATTCAATTTCTTGAAATGCATAACGAGTGATTCTCTCCCTTTCTTTCGTGGACTCTTCATGTATGCAGACAAAATGCAGACAAAATCTCATATCATTATTCTAAAAAGACACTCCAACTAGAAACATTATCTCACTCCAAGATATCTACACACATACCCTAAAAAAAATAATAATGAATTAGATTCATTGTGTGTAGTTGGAAAATTATGAATAGAAAACATTGTATTTTCAACTATCGGAAAATTAACAAAATAGAAATCCATGTTTATTTCCTTCCATCCTATAACTTTGTTAATTGACTATTGACAAAAATTGTTTTGCTAAGCTTTGGCCACAATTTATGATTTGGAAAACAGTTATGAAATGTAATACATTTGATGAATATTTTACATAACCATACAATACCCACAGAATATATTATATCCCGTCGTATTGTATGATTAAGTAATTATAATTCAGAGAGTTCTTCACGGTAAAAGCAATTCTTTCTAATAATGACCAGCAAATAAATGAATCAAAAGAGTGTATTAAAAGTATAATGAATTAATAGTAATTAAACCAATAGTAGAAATTTAAAAATAAAAACAGAGGATCGATTAAAATTTATTTCAATAATGATCGGTTCAAATTTTGCTAATAATTTCCGATAATATTTTTCTCGATATAATGGAATTGAATTTTGTTTCAACCTGTATAAATATTATATACTGTTTGTAATTTAAATAGTTAGTTATGTTGGGCTTTCAGTAAACGATGCGATCTTTCCTGTAAACAAAGGGATGAATATAAAATTTAAATTTAAAAATCGTAAAATGTTAAAATCTATGAACAATAAGTTTAGAAAAAGAAGGTTTAAATCAATTTTATTAAAATTCCCGTTTTTACTTATTTTTTTATCATCTAAATTTAATAAATAATGATATTTTTATACGTACAACAGATAGAAAAATCATTTAGGAAAAACATAAATCTCAGCGTACTTTATACTATATTTTTACGACGCTCCGCTCTTGAACGCTCATAATTAAATCTTTTATGAGGATACTCGATATGATTGTATTATATTTAATGAAAGTCTTAATACTAACTCATAAACAAGGTGCAGTTGTAACAAAGTCATATTGTAGCAATCATCATGATTATATTGAGGCTCTAAAGACAAATTTCGACGATGGCTACTAGCTCATTAAATAAACTGAAGCATAAAATCTGTTAGTGTGTAATTGATTATACCTCGTAATAATTATATTTAATTGCTCCACATAAAAATGTTAAGGACCATTAATATAATGAGGTGATTATTATAAAATATTATTATTCATTAAAAACTTCACTTGTTAAAATGACACTTAAATGTTTAAAATGATTTTTTTCTAAATAATGAATGGGTATATTAATAATATTTAAAACATTAACCTTTTCCTTATTTATTTTCAGAGATTATGGCTTCAGAAGCACTCCAACTTCATAATTCAATTTCTTATAACAATGAACTTCATTATTGAATCCCCAAATCCAATATCTTTCCTGCCGTCGATCCATTTTAGAAGTTGATTTCAAACTAGAGGACAAAATGACGAGTCATGACCAATCTAATCCGGACAATAAGGTCGAAACGTCCTCAGCTGCGAAGGAGCTAAATGGAATATAAATGACATCTTTTTGAAGAAGAAGGAAAATGGAAGAAGATTTCAGATGAAATTGAGGGGAGGAGGGGAGGGGTCGATCGATTTATTCGCCTGTTGGGCTTCTGGCGAATCGGCACATCTGATGTGAATAGCGCGAAGCCGTATTACAAACATTGAGAGGTCAGGTGATGTCACGGAATTATTGCATGTGTCTGACAAAATACATTCATATATGTGCATATAACTAATAATATTCTATTTATGTATATTAATAAAAAAAACTCAATTTCAAATTCCCAATTCGGGCGGGCTTCATATGTTTTTAATGGCATTATTCTGTAGGATGTTTATTATTTGTTCGAACTCAATTATATGGTTTAAAGTCGTTACACAAATCTTAGCTATATTTTTCAAAAAGGTTTATTATTATCTCCCTAAGCTTGAAGAAGAAAAATAGAATAGAAAATAAAAGGACGCCAATCACAAGTCATCCCATTGATTATGAAATTTGATTAAAAAAAACTATAGCTGCTGCATTTGGGTTTCTATTTTTTTTATTCAATTTTCTAATGTTGAGACTCTATGGGAGATCTTTAATAATTATTTTGTTCATTGGAAATACAGTCCATAATTGTCATACAGAATTTATACAATACCATATGTTTAATAATTCTACAATATACTCGTTTTAATTTAAATCATACCATATCTATTTCATTTATAGCAAATATTTATTATATCATACATACAAATCAGTGTCGTAGGATTCGTTTCGAAAGGGGAAGAGGGGGGTGTCTGTCGAAGAATCTACTTTAAAGAAATCCATCCCAACCGGGGATGTAATTAGGGCCTCTCTCTATATTATATTTTCTAGGCCTAGGTAATATTATTTATGAAATAATATTCAATTTACAATTTTTGTTTACCGATAAGACTAGGTAAAAAAACTATTTTATAATTTCGGAGAGGGAGGGTTCGGACCCCTTGGACTTCCCTTCTGGCTACGCCACTAATACAAATACTCGTATATATAAAGTGAGTAAGCAAAGTATATAAAACCTGTTTTTTAGACTGAGAACAAAAACCTAAAGAGCAAAATCCTTTCTTATACAAAACACTCTTTTGTATTAGTTTATTGGGTTCAAAGCCGTGGTTTATTAAGTAGAGCACGAAGGGGATATTGTTCAACAGATTACCAACCTATTCCAGCTAGAGAGAGAAGTTCGGGATTTATAGCACAGAATAGCTACCATAAAATATCTAGCCTCAGTGACAGGTTTCAAATCGGTGCCACTTTTAACTCCTGGGTGTTAAGGTGATGACCCAAAACGGCCTCGAAAGAAGATTGTGTAAATGATGTAGCTTTAAAATTCGCTTTAAAGTAAATTTTTTTTTAGTTAAAAGTTTTTTATTGATTAACAATACCTACCATATGCCACACTTTAGGGATGTAAGGTTGTAAGTTTCCATTCATACCATATATGATTATGTGATACCTTAATTGAGGCGTTGGCGTTAGGGGGTTTATTAAATAATGTTTTCTTCCAAATATCTTCAGCGCTGCTATGAACCTGCCTATGCAAACGAGAAGTGAATGACACAGCTAGGCCCATCTGAGTTCGTATTCTTGCCTGTTCTTTGTGGGTCAAAAATTTGCTACTCGATAATCCTTTTATTTTTTCTGAAAAACGTATATTGACTCCTTTAATAAACTAGTACCTTCTTTTCCATGCTTTCTACCATGAAAAAGAAGAAAAACCATAACAAAAGTAAAAAAAAAATACTTTTCCTAAGTTTTGCCACTTACCTCCTTTTTAACGGCAACACCTCAATTATTATGTTTTCAAATTTTGCTTAAAAATCTACTGTCTAGGTGATATTAAACTACAAAATACGTAAATGTTGATTTTTAAAAAAGGGTGCCCAGAGGCGAGGCATCTTGTTTTGATTTCTTACAACATTAAATCAGATTCTCAAGGCCGGATAAATATTTATTAAATCCTTAAACTACCCACGTATCATCTCAGTTATATACATGTTAGTTATTTACCGATCCATTTTCGGACTCGTACATATCTTACGCATTCTACAATTCTGACGTATGTTAGTTCATTATGTCCTTAATCATACTTCATTAATCAGTTTATGAGGAATAGGCACTACCTTCCACTTACATCAGGTATCAACATGTATTTCCCACCAGTAAAAACTTAAAAAAAATTAGAAAAATTAAAAAAAAAACTAAATCTAGAAGTTAAAAAGGTCCTTGCTCGTCTGAGATTGACAGTAAAAATTCTGATATCTTAATAACCAACAAGGAAATTAAGAATTTAGCAGTTAAACGGTTGCACGCATCGATAAGTTACTTAAATCCCACAAACGATAAATTAACAACAAAAAATTCGAACTAAATAAAGAGTTATAAAAAAATTCATACGAAACTCTATCCTTTAGCTCTTCACTGGTTTCGCATATAACAGGATCCTAGCCGGGCTGATCAAAGGCTTTTATTATAAGCCCCAGTTTTATCATTCCTTTTTTGTTTATCAACCAGAAGATGATTACCCTTTTTTATTCATATATATATTTTTTTTTACAAGTAATCAATGGGTTGCATTAAACATAGCTGTATCCAACCCTTTTAATAAAACATTATTCTGAACTTATTATTTTCTTGCATGTGAAAACATGAATTATTTTAAAGCTATACATTAAATAAAAACCGAACGATAAACTGTATGAAGTAGCTCATATTATATCAGGTGCATTATGATATAATATTGATATAAATAAACTACATCAGATAAAAACCTCTATCAGAATAAAACAACAATCCTAGAACAGGTGGTGGAAATACAAAGACATTATTCGCTAAGTTTTTTTCTTTCTTAAGTTCATATCAATTAATTTAACCTCCCTCATTATCTATCTATTCTATCAACTGTTCTTATTCACATTACTTGTGCTCGTATTTTCCTTTTCCAATTCCATTATTTCATATGTAAATGTGTGTGTGTGTGTGTGTGTGTGTGTGAGAGAGAGTGTATGCGAGTGTGTGCGAGTGCGTATTAATGCGTATATTATTGCTTGTTATGAGTGTATGAGTGAAGATATTTTTTTTCAAAATTCTTTTATTACATATTTCCTTTTATGTATTTTTTTCTCTCTCTACTATTTAGATTTTTCTTTCTTTTCCTAGATCAAGAAATCGGTTTTGTATTCTATTGTGATAGTTTTTCTTAAAGAATTAAAACAGAGACAAAAGTGCTCTGTAAAGGCAGTCTTTACTCTTGGTTTTTGGTAGCAGATGAGTTTCTCATAAAAATTTCAGAATGACTAAATATTAAATATACTTTTCAGCAAGAAACTTGCTGATTTCATTCGCTACTAAAGACTTAATAGTGATTTGAGTCCAAATGACCAATATATGCCTCACGCGAGTTAAATTTCATGTAGAAGTTAGCTACTGATAAAGATTGTTAATTAGGGATTGATAAATTGTTTGCCACTTCTATACCACCCATGTCGGCGTCAATTGATTATGAAGCGAGCCAAGCTATAACGAATATTACACCACCCAACGACTCAAGACTCAGCAATTCAAAATTTGATTCCATCTCGCAACAGGTCCCAACAGAGCTGAATGGAAAGACCATTATTTTCCAAGTTGAGACTCAAGTATGCAACAGCCAACAAAAACACAAAATTATAGAAGCGGCAAATAATTTATCAATCCCCAATTAGATTGATCCTTCTATCCCATCATGCGGACGTCAATGAAATAAAGATTGTCAATAATTATATTTTCAATATAACCATAAATAACACGTCGTCGGTGTTCGAGCAAAAGTCAACTATGCAAATTTTGTATGATCATGTTTTCTGCCTGCTGAAAAAATAACATGCATTTAAAATTTATCTACACACCAAATTATAGCCAAATAAGGCAATAAATGATTTATTGAAAGTAGCGGATTTAGACCTTGTGGAACTGTGGAAGATACGATGTTACAGGACTTCCCTTGGTTAGTGCGGAAGAGGCTGACGGGGTGTTTGGGAGGTATGGAATACCCCACTCAACCCAGGGATCCTTTGAAATCATAAATTCCTCTGTAATGTATTAGTCATTTATTTAATTTTTCTATGGCACTAGGTCTCTCAAGGCGCACCAGGCGAAAATATATTATTTGATAACTAAAGAAATGAATTTCGAATGTGAATATTTTATAATTTTCGACTGAGTGACTTTTGCTTGAACAACGATGATACATGTGTCGACGATGATACCGAATGTGTCATTTATGATTTTTCTTATTCTCTAAAACTTCACAGAAAATAATATTAAAAAAATCATTTTAAAGCCAGTTTAAAACTGAAAGGATCGACTTAAAATCTAATTTTTAATGTAGACCTTTTTTGCAGCTAAGACGAAGACAAAAATTTCAGTTTGAACCTCAAACTGACTTTGTACCACAATCTTACTTTTAGACAGTCAAATACATAGAAGCATATTGCATTGTCGAAACTAAATATTGAATTTTGATGAGCATGGCACGCATGCCACTAGAGGCTTAATTAGGACTAAGCTGTCTCAGAAAATAATGTTAAATGAAAATAAAAATAAACGATAAAATATCTATATATTAAAGTTTCGTAAATGGACAGCATTTGATTTTCACTCATTGTATATTTTTAGTCGACTAATACCTTCTTAGTCAGAACTAGGGTTAGGACTTTCATGTGGTAAAAAATTCAAAATATGTACATAAATATGTGGCTATTATTTATGAAATATTTAAAAATGCATGTAAAAAATATACGTAAACTTCTAATTATTTCATTTTTAAAAATATTAATATGCCTTGAATTCCTTAAACACTTCATATTATAAATTTACCAACAAAACCTGAAGCACGAACGCATTTACTTTTTAATATGCAAAGTAGATACAAAAAAAAAAAATAGATCCTGGAGAACATCAGCCAAGCTCTGCCTTTTATCTAGGCCTGGGTCTTCTTTTGTGGCATCTTCAATATTCTGTCTGGCGGACTTCCCTTCACTTTCGGTTAGATTATGCTGTCTCTTGACCACTTCGTTTACATCGTTCAAATTTTCAGCAAGAGTAATATTTTGGGTCTCTAATTTTGTGATCAAAGTTTCGCTTATGTTTGCCAAATCTTTTTTTAAAACTGATGAATTAAGTAGCAGGCAGGCTTTTTCAAAAGCAGCAGAACCGGGACAGATTCTTTATTTTTTCAAAGTAAGGACAATAATATTCTGGCGCCTCAATCCAGGTGCCCCATCTTGTTATGAACTGGTTCAGAAGGTAAATTTAAGTCGGAGTATGCTTCTTAAAAAATGTTTACACGACTGGGACCCTTCAGAAATATCTTCTTTGCTGTAGAGGCCAGCTGGTCAATATTGGAAAACTGAGCTCTCATTGCTTCAGTCACGAAATGACAAATTCCTTGGGATTAAAGGACAACGCAAACGACCGTTTCATGATTGCACTTTTCTAAAACTTCAGTATACAGTAGATATGATTTTATGAAATCTTCAACACTCAACTTCCAACTATCATGTTAGTGATGTATGGTCCTTCAACGTCCGTCGTTTCATGGACAGATATTCAAAGTGGCCCATCATAAATTTCTTGTAAAGTTTTAGTCTAAATTAAGTGTAAATAGGTTTTTCTCAATTTACATTCGAGAGGCACAACTTGGGCGCAGTATTTCTCAAGAAAGGTTTTGAAATCGGGATTGTTCATTCTGTTAAATGTCCGCTATAGGAAGGTATTCTTTAGGACAATGCTTTTCTTACGATTTTTTCTGATGTTTAATTGCTTTTAAATGGTGGATAACTTGAGATTGTTATGCCATTGACACTACTTTTTCGAAATGATCGCAGAAAAAAATTATTTAATTTAAGGCCAATTTGTAAAAAAAAAAAATATACGAGTATATATATTTTACCAGCCAAAATGTCCAAAATATTTATGAAAATACCCAATTTAGGGTAAAATATGTGAAAAAGGTAAAAGATTTAAAAAATATGTAAAATTAAAAGTGATGTTAATTTCAAATTGCTTGAAACGGATACTGGTCGAGGAGAATAGTACACATTTTGCTTTGGTAAAAATATATAAAACATAAAAATCCTAACCCTAAACATAAGTCACACAAAAGAAGATTCTGGTAGATATATAGAAAAATGAAATAAATTAATGTTAATTACACAGGACGTTAATCAAGTTAGCAAGATAAAAAAGAAGAGATGATGCCATTAGAACGAACGGGCCGAGTTTTATGTTGGAACAGATATAAGAAAGTTGAGCAAGAAAAGAAAATATTGGCACTTGTTGCTTCGTCTTTACTGAGAAAGTTTATTTTCATCCTCTTTTTCACCCGTTTTTTTCGTCCCTGGGGGAATACAACAAGGACCTCGGGCATACCAGACATTTCTCTAACACGTTTAGAATTTTCTTATTCTCATTTCTTATCTTTTGTAACCGTTACAATAAGTAATCGGTACAAAGTTGAACGGATCCTCTGATCAATTTTGAAAATCAACAGTAATATATAATAAAATGGAGGAACTAATACTAGAAATGAAATGTTGCAACAATATCTTTTAAACCAACTCAAGCAAAAAAATAAACAACAAAAGCATAAACATAAAATAATCAAAAGAATAATTAGTTAATAATTAATTACCTACTAATGATTAGGAAGTTTCGAATTAGATAAAACAAATAACATGATAATAGGAATTGAAACTTTATAGTAGTTAAGAAAAAACATTCTGAAATGTTTATAGAATTTATATATATATATATATATATATATATATATATATATATATATATATAGAGAGAGAGAGAGAGAGAGAGAGAGAGAGAGAGATAACATATTCTGTCTTCTGACTTCCAACCGACATAGAAATGAAGGGAAGCACAAAGAACCTTGTCGATCCGGAAGTGGGAAGAAGCTCTACAAGAGAGCCCACAGGAATTTGTCTTAAGTGTAGGGCTAAAGCATCGGAGCTAAACCTTTGGGACTTCTTTTGTAACCAACCAATCAATAACAATTCATGCTGCCGTATCCGTATATGATATAAATTATTATCGAACTACTTTTGGTTGTAACTAAATAAAAACTTATATAACCTATATCCTACTAAGCTTTGTAAACTTCGATTTACCGACTAAATGTTAAAGGAGTCGCACAAAAAATATTTAACATTTTATAGAACCTTGTACCAGAGCCAAATACGTCAATTAGAATTTTGCAAATGCATAGTTTCATCGAGATCTGCTAAACGGCCGTAAAATTGGTACGTCTGAAGCAGTGACGATCTACCTTTTGTTCTTAATACGTCTCAAACCATGATCGCCTAAATTGTTACACTTACAAAATTAAAACTCACAAATCTTAAATCAATTTAATTCTTTTTCTTTGGAAAGACTGAAGGGGTAAAAGAATACCAGAAATGTCTATAAAAATATAAATAAAGAAAGAAAAGCGTACATGCCTAGAACAAATATGATTCGAAGTAAAGACTGTGTTATGGTGTCAGATAAAGCTGGAATTCAGGAAAGATGGACAGAACTCTACCGGCATTTAATCATTCAAAGACGATGATGATGGCTTAAAATATGAGCAGTATGCTGACTGTGATCCTCCGGACGAGGAAGATGTACTTGACGCCATCATGGAACTAAAAACTAACAAAGCCCCTGGGATCGATGGCCTGCAGGCCGAACTGTTTATACACGGGAGAACAGGCACCGTAAACAGCCAACATAACCCTATAATGAAGACATAGCAAGTTAAACTCGACAATGGCTAGAATATAAACAATAGGCACATTATACACAAAAATCACGCAAACGCCAGCTTACGTCGATGATATATGCATAATCAAAAGATCCTTGACGGCTACGACAGGTAACATCTGATAACTCACGTCGCTGGATGCAGCAGCAGTGAAGATGAGACTTGATGTCGACGAAGATATGATAAATTGTATGTCAATTGTGTAAACTGACAACCGTTCAGCTAGTCCAACCATTCAAATTGGTAGAAACAATTTTGAAAAAGTGGAACGATTCAAGTGCTTACGATCAGTAGTGACTGCAGATAATGACATGAACCCCCTGGTGGAGTAAAGGCTTGTTGCCGCCATAATGTTATCATGGTCTTCTAAAGAATATGGAAAGCTTTACCACGAACTACAAAGCTACTTCTTTACACAGTACTCATACGATCAGTTCTGGCATATGGTTCTAAAACATGGACGATGACAAAGGCCAGTGAGAAAAAACTACTTTTGTTCTAAAGAAATGTACTCCGATATATATAAGGTCCTGTCAAGGAGAATAGTGATTTGAGAAAAAGGCAAAATTTCGAACTGGCCAACTTACGTAAGGAGCCGGATGTGGTAAAGTTTTTACGGATAGCAGAACTCAGATGGGCGGGCCACGTTGTACGGATAGAAGAAACCTCAACCAGATGGAAAAAGAAAAGTGGGAAGACAGATATTGAGATCCTTCCTTTTCAATTAAGAAAATATTTTGCCAGAAATGTTACGAAAATTCGGAAGTAAGCAATTTTGCACTATTTTTCAAATACCTATGTAATATTGTTTGTTTTAAATTTAATTGAAAGTATTTTTGTTTTAGGTGGAAAAGAAAATTTATTATTTGTCAAAATATGGAGGAAATTCAAAGGCCGAGAAATCCAATGAAAAAAAAGAGACTAGAAGCAGATGCTTTTCTGTCAACAGAATCGTCCTCAATTTCATTTAAATTAATTTTAAACATAAATTTAATTTTTATTTTTTAAAAAACAAATTTTTATTTAGATTTTATTTTCAATTAATTTCAATATATATTTTACTTTTAATTAAGTTTAAAGATGTTCAAAACACTGTTACAGTTATAAATAAAAACATTTTTAGAAGTTTGAAATGTTTATTTATTATCAAAAACAAGAAATGACGAATTTAAAACTCGTCTACACAGTTGTAAGCTCTTAAGATTCCGCTTACCCAAACGACACTGATACTTATTGATACCTTAGAGCACAAATGTGCAATGTCCGTTCCTGATTACTTTTGTATAGCTCAAAGTAAAGTTTTAATAAGTGCATTATTCCACTACTGCAGCTATATACACCCAACGAAGTATTAAAGAACGGACATATGACAGGTGTGCTCTAAGGCATCGATATGTTGAACCAGCCTTTCATATTCTTGATTTTTTTTTTTAAATATAAAAGCTCCAAAATTAAATAATAAATACCTGAAAGAATAAATTTAAAGATAAACATTTCTTTTTTTTGTCATGTTTACTAATTTTTTACCATATAAAGCGTTAAAGTATTGACAATATTGCATATTCGGGAATAATCGCTTGGATTTTAACTCATTAATATACGCTGTAATTCACTTCGATAAAAATAAAAAATATTATAATTATCAAAGTGAGGAATAATCAACCTTTGCATGCTAAATATACATCCTTAGTTAATACTATGTTAATATTGAAAGCCAAAAGCATTGTGGCAAGGATCTGATGTTCATTTAGTGGTAAATCCGTAAAATGAATTTTGCACAACCGCTCTGATCAGAAAAGGGAAGAAACCTATGATTCGAAAAGAAGACCTGCTAGTCAACGATTTCTATATTTCCCACTAGTATAGTAATAATTTAATATTTCTACTAATGTTTTATCCTGTAATATCCATAAATATGTAAGTATTATATAGGTATATATGCATGTGGATATAATAACAGTATTGTTCGAGAAAAAGCATTATTTATACTAAACGAAAGTATACTGTATACCAATATATACTAGTTAAATAAATTAAAATATTAACTGGTCAAATTATAACTTTTGGTTCATTCGTTTATTAGAATTAACATAATTTCCACACATTCACATTTATAAAAATTATTTTATTGAAAATATAGGAGGAAAATATTCAAAATATTATCTTGCTGCATAATAATATGGAATAAGTAGGTCCATATGCTTCGCGACTTCATCTAATATTATTAATTTGGAACATTAATTATTATTGACTTATTTGATCAATGATGGCTTTCAATAATAAAACAACAACTTAAATACCAAGCAATCCGTTTGTAATCCAAAGTATTTTTTTTTTTAAGCTTTAATAAAAAAATACTTCCTTGTTATTAACGATACTTTCCAACCGCCTAGTTTTCGTTGGCATGGGTTAATCCCATGCACGTTAGATGTAGCCTATTACTCGATGACGAAATGACTACCACGATACCACGTTCGGGCTAACTTAATTGGAATTTATTGACTCTATAGCTCTTCTGCTTCCTGACAGGGGCGCCCGGTCGATATCCCAATCCTCGTCCAAGATCTTGACAAGCAACTTTAATCAGGACACTTCGGGTGAAGATTTCTGGTGGATGTATGTATGGTAAATATTGAAGTAGCCAACTTTTTTTTTATTCTAAATATCCTTAAAATGTAAAGAGAACAGTTAAGCACGTCCTTATGGAATGATCAACCTTCTCTGGCTCGAAGTCAACACCTGAATTTGAGTAGGACAATGAAAGAAATTCTCCAGGATGAGGAAGACACGCTAAGAAAATCTGAATTTTACTATGTAGTTTCATAATAGTTACATAAAACACCAATGATCTTTAGAAGTAGAGGCATAAAACACATAAAATCAAATAATAACAAAAATAAAATAAGGACTGCACATATTATCTATTATTAGGTTGGATTCTTCAAACGTTTGAGCTGTACAGCGGTGATTATCGACCACAAGGATTGTTTTATATTTTTAATTTTTACTGTAAAAGGAACTTTCAGAAGCTGTTCTTCTAAATACTTTGTGATTTATATTTCTCATTGACAGTTTTCTAGTTTTTAATCGCATTTTAAGATGCTCTGGCAAAACATGGTAAGTGTAGATATGTTGAGGGACAGGTTTCTACTATCATGTTTTTCTAGGGCAAAAGCAGACTCTTTTTTTCAATACAATTATTCAATTATGTTCCATACCCGCTCTAATGAGTCACTGATGATTGAAAAATGTGAATCTCTGACAACTTTTAACTTTTTTTTTATGATTACATCAGAATAATAATCTCTCCAGAAACGCGCTATTTTGCGATTTCTCCACAACCGTTACTGTTTTAATAATGAATTTTCCAGACACCTTGTACGCACTTACTCCTTAAGGCAGGAGCAAGTGCGTAAGAGGTACTACTAAATTAAAATATCAATCTCATAAAAATTGACGCAATCGAAACTTGATGTAATATTTAAACATAATCGTCTAAGGAACATTTTAAAAAAACAGTATATAATATAAATAATTTAATAAGTATAAATTATTAAAGTGCTCGATGATAATTAATTGTTTAATACCCATATTTAATCGGCAGTGATTACAAAAGCACCTAGCGCAGTTCAAAAGTAATTACAAGTTAGTAACTAGCAAACTTGGAAATTGTTTAGTTAGTGTTTCATCAAATTGGTCTCAACTATATTTTAAACAAGCTACATCATTCATACACCTTAGGAAAGAATAATGTGTTCTATAATTTATGTTATAATTGCAAGTAAATTTCGGCAATTAAATGTACTACGATTAACAAGGTCAATTAAAAACTAGCCTATTATGAAATGTACTCTCGCCATAGGGGTAAGGTGGATTCTGCAACGAACGAGTATTGATGGTAATTTTTCAATGCTAATTAACAGAGCTCATTAGAACAATCGATTGTCCACCCAATTTGCCTAATTAAGTACCGATAAAAGTTCCAGTCTACGGAATAGAGAGCAACTGAAATGAAGCCATTCCTTGTCGATAGCTATGCTAATAGATCTGATGATGCGATTAAAAGTGAAAATTTATCCATAAGTCATTTTCGCATCATTCATGTCTTATTTTTTGTAGTTAGAAATACTTAGACAAATTTCAATCAAATTTAAATACTCCACATGTAACTTCCACGATAATAGATTTTTTCTGTTGCGATCTTGCTTTATCTAAAAAAATATTAGTAACAATATTAACTTTTTTATGGTCATTGAGTCCAAAAAATTAATTTAAAAAAACCGATTCGTAAATTAAATTTCTTTACTTCGCATTCTTCTAAACACTACTGAACCGTATTTCCATCAAACATTTTCGGCTAATTCTGAGTCAGGAGAACAGAAAACAAACTTAGAGAAAAGAAAAATCCACCATGAAGGAGATCATTCAAATAATATTAAAATAAATAACCTGGAGATATATTCAAAAGAACATTTTCGAGTAAGTAAAGATTAAAAAATAGACATAGTGCAAATGTGACTATGATTTGTGAACATTACCAGGAGTATAGAAGAACTGTTTGACTCAATTTGTTTATCTGTGACAATTACTACAAATTGTAAGATCCTGTTAATTTAAATTTGACACATTGTAGTGTACTTGATATATAGAAATTCTGATGACAGACATTTTTTTATCAGTTTAATAATTATATTAATACGTATCAATACTATATATTAATATAAAAATACGAGACTGGTTCAAGCTGTCCAGAAGATTCCTTTGGTTACCATTTAAATGAAACTTTATATGTTGTACTTGAATATTTGTTGGTTATGAAAATCATTGTTTATTATCATATTTTATTCATAAATTTCAAATGAATTACTGATTTTTCGTTTTTGATTTGTTGATCCCTTTATATCCCATCGTCCTAAACCAAGGATGGAATATAAAACATCTACTTACCATCTACTTAAATTTGGCATAACTTTTCAGACGTTTGTAAACATTTTCACTAAACTAATAACAATTCTTTGGTACATTTTTTTTCCTTTAATGAATGCACAATAACATTAAACAAAATTATATAATTTGTACTGGAAGATTTATTTATAAATCCTGAAGATAAGGCAAATGACCACGAAACGTTGGTTCTAATGTGGAAAACTTAATATGGTAAAAGTAATAAAGAAGAAATTTTGTCCATTAGTGCTAAAGACATACACAAAACATAAATGAGAACTATGAATAAATAATTATAGTCAGGAAGAATTATTAAATAAACTGCTCTCAAATTAAAAACGGGTTAAAGTCTTTTTTACAGTAATATTGGTCCATAAATGCGGCAGCGAAGCAACCATTTCGTTTTTATATTGAATTTATTTTCAAAGGGCATTAGCCTCAGAATAAAAATTATTTTCTTTCTTATGAACAAGCGCAATAAATAAAAAAGACGAAATATAATATTTAAAAAATTCCTTCTGAAGTGTATAAATTTAGATTTATAAAAATGCGCCTTCCGAACTATAAAGCTTTAGAAACGTAAAAATAAATCTTCCGAACTGTACAACTTAAACTACGATATATGACTATGGCATCTTCTTCCTAACTATCTCAAAACAACTATAAATGACTATTTTATTGTTTATGAATGATATGAAAATTTCGGAACCAACAGATACTTATAACGTTTGTATGAATTAACTCATTAAGTTCCTATTTGATTATACTTAAAAATGGCAGTAAAGATATATCGGCAGACACAAGCACATCGATAGCCGAAATGATGGAGTGCAAGGATTGCAGGGGAGCGCAGAGGCTGTTAGCTTTCTAGGAGAGCAGACACCAATTTACTTGAGTGGATTTTCGTGTTGTATTCCCCACATCACGTTAATTAGTTCCATTGCTTACATTATTGTTGACAGTTAATATTAGCAAGGGCTTCCTTCCGTTTGCCATAAATTAATTAGAATGTTAGCGAAATGCGTGTGGAAGGAAACGATTCTATATGTATGAAGGTGTTTGTGTACGGTATTAGTTTCTCTCTCAGCTCCATTAATAGATCTGTCTCAACATTAGGATAACAATTCAAAATTTTGATAAAATCCAATTAAAAATACGATACTTTAGTTCAAAGGAAAAATAAATATCACTTATAAATAATTAGTAGATTTGATATGTATATTCATTGTAATATAACATACAATTTATCAATAGGATTGACTTTATTTTGTAAAATATCATGAAAACCGCTTTTCCTATGAAGGGGATTCTACTATTTTCCGTCCATTAATTCCCAGGATGTCAAACTTTTGTTAAGATATGACTCAATCAAAATCGTGTAGAATGGATTTTCTAAAAAACTTTATTCCGGGAACTACCTGACGTACTATCACCCCTAAAATTTGAGCTAGTTAAATGCATCTTATGGCAGTTTATAACCATTATCTTTGTAGGAAGAACAGTTTCCCATGATTTCTGCAAAATAAATTTTAAAAATGGTGAATTTTTCTAGAGTGCTTCTACGTTCCACATTTGAATTAATTTGAGTAGAAGTTCACCGAGGGTAGCGGTCAACGAAGGTAAATATCAATCTACGACCAACTACATCCACATCAATAATCTGTTGAGTTATACGAATAGAATTCTATAAAATATGTTTTATTAATTGTAATTATTAAATCGGATGATAATTAGGTGTGTGGCCAGGAATGAAGTCCACAATAATGAAGTACACTGTCTAATGAATGTCGATGTTTCACCTTAACTGGTAGATCTTCAGGACAAAGAAAAACAATGCAAGAGAATAGTAGAAATAAGAACAATAAATAATAAAATAGGGGAAACATGAAAAAAAAAACTCCAATAGTATAATTATGAAGGTTAGAAAAAGTATGATGAGAGTATAAACTCCCACCATAATCATCTAATAACATAGGTGAGGATGAAATGAACTCCACAATTATTTCTAGATAATTTGTAGCTAAATTAACCATTAGGCGGATCTAGGAGGAGGGCGGCAGAATTTAGGGGACGGAAAATTTCGCGAGAAAAAAGCTCAGAATGTGAAATTTTAATGATAGTATTTATACAATAAGTAATCATGTATTGTTTTTTGTTTTTAATTAATTCATTAAAGAAAATGAATTAATGGTTTTTATTTCGAAAAGTATTATCTGTTGAATATATATAGACAATTGATCCTTTTAGAAGATAACTAGTAACCAGAATTAAGCTAGCCCTCCTTACGAAAATCCTAGTTCCACCCCAGAATTTTCCAGAAGTTCCAGCCCAAAATAGGAATAAAAACCTATTAAATTCACTTTTTCCATTTCCTATACAATTTTTTATAGCATATCTAACAGGTCCTTCCACTTAGCGGCTTATTTATGGAAGTTGTGAACAGCAAACAAAAAGCCAGAGTATAATAATAAATAATAAATGAAACTCAATTGTTATAAAATAATTAAGCTAAGAAATATATAAGGGCATCTCTGTTTGACCATTTAAGAATTGTGGAATAGGATCAGAAAGGAAATGTAGAAAACCCAACATATACAAATAAAATGATATACCGAAAGGGAAGGGCTTAGAGGAGAAAAAGATATTAATTTCATCAATTAATAAAACTGAAGGAGATATGAATAATCTAGGAATAAAAACTTCATTGCAGACTACTATAAAGAAAATCGAATAAGTGAGAGGGGTGTCTCATCTAAATACAGTATCTTCTAAATTGGTAATATAAAAGAATATGGATACAAAATAAAATGGTAACTGTATTATACAGTATTTTTTTAAAATTCTTTTCCGTGATTTTTTTTTTCCTTTTCTTTTAGTATATTACTGAAAATGGTATTTATTTTCGTTTATAACAAATACTGTTACAACCTTCCTCCCATTCTAGTCTCAGTGATTTAATAATGTTTGTATGTTACCTTCAGTTAGGTTTCAGAAATCATTAATTTAAGACTGGATGTAGTTGTTGATGAATAGTGTGCCAGTGAAAACGAAATGCATTTTCATTACAATAATAAATTTAATTAAAACCAAAAGTTCTAATTAGGGATTGATAAATTATTTGCCACTTCTATAATTTTGTTTTTATTGAAAACTAGTTTCGAATGTTATACATTCATCTTCAGTTCTAAAACACAAAAATTCAAGAAATATTCACGAAAATTCATGCAAATGCAATACATTCCCTCGATTAAATTCACAGTAGAACTGGAAAAAAACAAAACAATAAACTTTTTAGATTTAGAAATCTCAGTAAAAAACAAACATCATGAATTTGGAATTTACCGGAAACAAACCCACACGGATGTCGTTAAAAACAATGAAGCTAGGAGACCGATAGCACATAAACTCAGCACATAAAAAAGCCTTTAATAACATGATTTACCGTCTTTGAGCGTACTATTAAATGAAAAGAACTATAATAAAAAAATTTAAATAATACATTCCATAGCAAAAAATAACGGGCACAATAAAACCACTACCAATCAAATTTTTAAAAAAATAAGTACAAAAAAATACAATTAATGATATCTATTCAACAACCCTCGAAGATAGGTCCATCCCGAAAAATTATGTCTTGATTCCATATTATGGCCCTATACCCACCAAAGTCGGAAATGAATTGAAAAAAAATAGGATTAAACTCTGCATTAAAAAAAAAAAAAAAACCTATCCTCATATTTCTCTTCTCCTAAAGACAAAATAGACCCTTTCCAAAAAAGCGAAGTATACGAACTAAATTGTAATGATTGATTGCGCAGCCAAATAAACGGGAAAAACTGGAAGATCACTAAACCAGAGATTAAAGGAACATATATGGTACATGCATATAATAATAAGAAAGAGAATTCCAACTTTGCCATTCATTTGAATGAAAAAAAAACATAAATTCATCAAAGACTCAGAAGTTAAATTAATAGATCAAGTTGAAAACAGACTCAAATTAAATATATATGAAGCACTTAAATAATAAAATCCTTAAAATCCAATCCAGATTTTTGCTTAAATGACCAAATAAATATCTTCAATAGTCCAATTTTAAATTTATTCCCATTTACAACAGAAAAAACAATTACTCACCGAAATTACTGGAAAAACCCCGACTCTTAAACCGTTTACCTATTAACACCCCACCTATCTTTCATTGTTAGTTCAGTGCGAGAAGAAACCAGTACAAACTTTTCTATTTGATATAATCCATTTAAACCTTGGTGAAACTAAATTTCAATAAAAACAAAATTATAGAATCGGCAAATAATTTATCAATACCTAATTAGATTTATCCTTCTTATACCACCATACGGATGTCAACTCAAAAGTTTTAAGTACAATATATAACAAATAAATTAAATTTTGCCTTTTTTCTTATTAATTTTATTTAAAATTAATTTTTCGTTTTTATTTTGATGTGTTTTTCACTATTTTTTACCAATTTGACTATTTGGCCATATTTGTCAAATTATTACAGCTCTGAAAATTTTTAAAAAATGTTAACAAATACTTTCATCTGTAGTACACAGCTTTTTGAAGATTATGGTGTCAACTAGGGTTGGAATATCGACAGTTGAAAAACCGATATATTATATCGATATCTTAACATCCGATATATCGATGATATCGATATTTTGCAACGATATATCGATCACACCAGAATGCTAAACTATATTACAGTAGAATCTCGGCAATTCATATCCCAGTAATTCGTATAGATTTTCTGGTCTCTTGAAAGTCTCGCTTTATTTCGTATAAAAACACTGCAATCCGGTTTCCCCGATAATTCGTCGATAATTCGTATTTCTTTTCGTCTTCCAAGTGATGTAAACGCCTTATAATTCGAATTTCCAAATAAAAACTCTGTTTAACTCTTAATCTTTTCAAGAGGTGAGTAAGTGAGAGAGGAATCGATTCTATGAATTTCGGTGGGTTTACCCTAAAACTGTAGCCATACTATTAGGCGACAACATAGATTGATCTGAAAAATTAAGTTCGCTCTGGCAAATCCGTGAAGGCAAGGTACTTTTTAAAAAAATCTTTACCGAACGCCTATCGTGCAAACACAAAAGCATGTATCTTAAGTGAAATTTTCAACGAATGGGTATAGCTATGGAATAAAAAACAGCGAACATTTTCAACTGTTTATTGATAATTGTACGGCCCACAGCCGTACCACATCCCTCAGCGATGTTAATCTTCTGTTTTTGCCTCCCAGCACAACCTCTAAGCTGCAATCTCTAAACTTGGCCATGATTAAACGATTTTAGACATTCAACGCAAGGAAGTAGTGATGCAACTCTTAGAAAGTATTAAGGATGGGAATCATCTCCCTAAAAATTAAGAACTCCCATGACTTTTCAAGATTTCGCCTATTTTAGCAGTAGCTTGGATCCTAACTGACGAGGAAATTTTGACTCCGTAAAAAAAGGAGATGAAGAAGAAATTGATGTGCAGACTATAAGTTTTAAAATGGCGAAATAATGCATCTACTACATGTCATTTCTTAGCAAAATCAGATTTTCGTGGAAACGTATTTTATGCTCTGAACGTGCTTAACGAAGCCATCGATAAGACCCGACTTCAAGGATTGTACCATAAGAAAATAACCGAATTTTTTTGTTGATCTAACTATATCGTTTGTATTTCCATTCACATTAATACAATTTTGTATTAATTTTGTTATTTCCTATTTTTTACCGCCGATTATTGGAAATCTCAATAATTTGGATATCTCGATAATTCATATTTACCTTTCGAACTCTTGACCATACGAGTTATCGAGATTCTACTATATTTTATTTTAACAATTTCCTTGATTCGGTAAAACTCCAGAATCGTAACCCCAAAATGGCGGAGGTCTAGATTTTTAAGATCAGCCAGGTCCTAAAAATCTAGATGCCCTCCATGTTGGGGTTACCATTATGGAGTTTTATCAGTAAATATAACAATAAACAATATTTAATTACCAAACAATAATTAATAGATAAAATTTGCATACAAATAATGTTGATTAATCCTATATACAGAAAAATTGATGATTTATATAAATGATGATGGTACTGAGATGTATTTCAAATAAATTACATGTTTTTAGATGAATGTTTTGAGAATGCACAATATAGTCGGAAGAATTATAAGATAAATAAAAATAATTTGATAGGTTTGAAGGTTTTATTATTGAAAAACTTCTAGTATATATATATATATATATATATATATATATATATATATATATATATATATATATATATATATATATATATATTATCTATAAACTTCTAAAAGTCTTCAAAATAAAAATGTTATATTTTTTTCTTCTTTGAATTGTAATTCTTTTCTATCTTTTATAATGATTCATGGTTAATAAAAATATTGTTTTATAAATAATAATCATTATATTATTTCATAACCTTCTTCACAGTTTAATAATATTTATAGTATTTAATAATACTCATTTGATGTACTTTCTTTGCTTTTTCGTCCATTTCTTTTCGATATATCGATATTTTCTACCGATTATCGGTGGATATCGATATTTGGTTTCGCGATATAACAAAATATCGAATATCGATATTTTCCTTTCGATGTTCCAACCCTAGTGTCAACACACAATACTTGTTTGAAAATGACCGAAATATGAGGCTGAAACATCAGTATAAAATATAATACGTCTAAATAAAAGTTTTATATACAAAAGTTTTTAGTAATAAATTAAATATGGGATTATAAGTGATTCTTTTTTTCTTAACTTAAAATGATTAATATTATAAGTAATTATGAATTAACAATTCTTATTGAATGAACAACACAAATAAAGTTGTTTACCAGAAAGAGAATTTTTGGCCAAAAGGCAAAGAATGCACTAAAGGATTAAGGATACAAACGCTTACACATCAGGTAATTACACCCGGTATAAATAAATAAACGACATCCAATAAAAACATTGTTATGATATAAAAAGAACGAATGCAGTAAAGAGATAATCAGTGCTTAACTGGTGGGGAAAACTTACGATGGGAAGGCCGAGACATAGATGGGATGATTGTTTCGCGTCTAATCTTGTAAATTTACTTTTGACGGGGTTCAGTGGAGGAAGGCTTGTAGGCGATATCGGCATTGAACATCCCGGTTCGGAAGGATTTAATACGAATATTAATCGCCTACAACTACATTTATTACAACACGCTTTACTAATTTAAAATATCTTTAACATTAATAATAAATTATGTAATTATTTTTTTTTTTAATATTAATTACTATTACAGCATAACTCATGCCGTAGCAAAGCATATTTTGCTTTACATTAAATTAGTGATACAGGCTTTAAAGGGGAGCACTTTTCAATCTCATTAAGATCTCAGATAATTAAAACTCCTTAAAATAACTGAATTTCAGTAGCGAAAGCGAGCTATTCGATTACTGCTCACAAAGGTTAAGCACATCTGACATATTTGTAAAACACGTAATAAAGTTGTTAGCGCATTTCACACGAAACGCCCGTTTTCATCGTAATTATTTAAATATCAAATATTTAATTAAAAGTATTTACCAGGTTTTTCAAAACACTTTTCTCGGGATTAATTAAGTTATTAGTTCCACATCAGAATAATTGAAATGTTTGAGAAGGGATAAAGTCAGAAAGTGTTCCTTGAATCATAAATCGTTTTTTCAACAATCCTTAAGTACAAAGCTTTCCAAATTATTAAAGAAATGAAAACCTGTCAGAGACGTGTCTAAAGAATGAAGTGGTCGTGGGAGAACTTCGCAGCCCAGCACTTTTCATTAATTAAAATATTTTTTTTTTAAATGAAAAACAAACAGGTTCAAATTCAAAGAGAGAAGCATCAGATTCATTCGTTTGTGCTGTCATTATTAAGTTTTTGATAAATGCAATGGGATGTAATGGTGAATGATTCATACCAAGACTGAAGAAATAATCAATGGATCAAAAGGATTATTTGCGGTACTGTATTTTTTAAACTATAAAATATGTGAGTAGGGTATTCAACATACGTCGTAACTTGCGCTCTCACTGTTGGTCAGGGAGTCCAACGGACCCAGCCGGGAAGTACTTATAATGATGTGGCACCGAAAATCTACCAATGTATATGGGGTGTCCCAGGAGTAAATGTCAATAATTGAGGGAGGTAAGGTCTACCAATGACCAATGCAGTTCAATGCTGCCAATTAAGCTTTTTTATGTTTATCCGTTTTTGCGATATAGGTATATATATATATATATATATATATATATATATATATATATATATATATATATATATATATTTTTTTTTTCCCCCTCTATACTGCCAACGGCCCCCACTGGATAAAATAAGCAGAAATTCTGGGAGAATTTGTTCTAGACAGAACAATGCTACAGAAGTGAAGGTAAAGTTCCGTCAAAATTTCGGACACTATTACAACATTAAGTGTTCTTTGCATTTTTAAGGTTTTACACACATCTAACGCCTCTACAAATTGAGATAGAGGCTTGAAAATTTAAAAGGGAATTCAGTCCGTATTTAAGAAGTGCCTTTTGGGGTCTCACCTTTCTTCTCCCACCCCCGTCATTTTGATATTTTCAATTTTGTAATTTAATGAAAATACGACCTTAGTGATGAGGAGTTTTGGTGATCACGTTTTTTTTTTGTGCTGTTTTTTAAATTAAACTTTTTATTTGAAAATATTTTTAAAAATCTCTAATTGTGGGCAATAAGTAATAATTTTAAATGTCCTTTAATATTGAAAGAATAATTCAAGAAAGAAATTCATTGTGAACATTTTACTAAAAATATTTAATTCCTACCAAAATACTTATTTCTTTTATCTCAATTCAGTAAAAAAAAAGGACAAGCTTTGTACCTAAGAAACAAAGCTTGTAGACAAGGCTTAAGAGGACTGAAAGCCAACCAGGGAAACCAACCCTGACCGCTGAAACGAAGAAATAGAGATAAAAGTTGAGGACAGGATGACAAAGATTCAGTAGGCAGAACAGAGAGGATATTCGAAATCCGACCGGCCGGGGACAGAGAAGAGAGAAAATCCTGCAAGTATCTGCTTTGTGCCGGCACTTAGGACAATTTCCTCAGCCTCCTTCTCTATTCATCCCCATCCTCCAGGATTACATTCCCTTCTTCTGCTCCGGGGGATCATCATTCACCCCATGGGAGTAACTGGAATAATCAACTCCTTCCCGCTTTTCATTTTTAAATGTTGCTTTTCTTATTGCACCAGCGCGCCTTTAATTTTCTCACTTTTATCTCTAAGCATTGAAAAATGGATATGTCGTCTTATTAAATAAATTTTAATTTATTCGAATTTTTTATGTAAATGACAGCTAGATTCAATTGTCTATAACAATTTTTTTTCTCTATACTTAATACTTGTAATCGAAAATTTTATTTAACTTAAATTAATTCAATAGATCTTAGGCTAATAGAAAAAAAAAAAATATATATATATATATATATATATATATATATATATATATATATATATATATATAAAAATTATGTAAAAACAACTGTATAACATTATTTTTATTATTGCTGTATAAATCATTTACAGATTCCATTGTTATAATGGAGTTCCCTATACTAAGCAAGTTCTTGTGCCTAAGCACTTAGAAAAAATATATCGCCACTCCAGAGCAGAAGTAGCTTAATCCCGAAAATAAAATTTTACAGAAGAGGATTATTTTAATTGTATTAAATATTTTCGATATGCGAATATATAAACCGAATGTTTGAGTTTCTATCTTAGCCCTAAATTTAGCAAAATACACGAGTCATTTAAAAAAAAAAAAAAATTATTAACTTTATTCTTTACTTTCAGCTTTTTAATTTAAAATTTTTTTACAAAAAAAGTTATTCAAAAAATATAAATCCCTAAATTGGCAGACAATTTGAATTATAGAACTATATCGTGTGTGGGCGGCATTGCCAAGTTTAGGGTTAAGTATTTATTATAGATACTTCTGCATCAAATCCGAAGTAATCTGAACTATCTCAAGAAATAAAAAAAAGAAAAAGTAAAATTTGGAGATGGAATAGTTCTGCACTATGTGTCAAGAACTGTGTCCCTACAGCACCGTTAGGCCTGAAGTATGACAGAGAGCCATGCAGACTTTTTTATACAAATCAAGTTAAACCTTTACTGATGCCCCAAATTCGGTTTGAATCGTTCCAAGGGTTCCCGATTTATGAGCGATTATTTGAATCTTTAAAACAATTTGAAGACAGCAACATTTTTAATTTAAAAAAATTGTATCTTTATATACACATGAAAATTTTTCAAAGTCCTAAAACCAAATCTGAAGCCAACTTTGGATAAAAAAAATCCTGCTAATATACTTCACTCCTTAGAGGAATACTGTTTTCATTACATATAATTCAACAGGCCATATGAAGGGCCTCATCTATATTTTGCTAATAAAGTATGTGGGATAATAGGTCACCCTTGTTACCTTAAGAAGTTGGCTCATCTATGTTACCTTCGTAGGATTAAAAAATGGTATCACTCTAAAAATTTACTATTTCTGGAAAATGAATAATGTTTTTATATTACTTATAACACTTTGAGTATAGTCTTAAATATTCAAATTAAATTTAGTATACTTTGGAAGCCCAAGAAATCCTTAATTCTTAACCATATGCATGTTATAATATAAAAATATTATTTGTGATAAAGAAATTGTATATTTTAATTTAAAACGACCAGTGTAAAAAAAAAAAAACTTTTTTTTTTACTTATAGAGTTAGTAAAAACATTATCGGGTTTATAGCGGTGATGTAAAAGTGTAATATTTACTATTTCTTGATCAAAAATAATGTTCTTATATGTACATGGTTAAAGAACCCAGCCTTGCTTGGGATATCATAGTATATTGAATTTAATTTGAATATTTAAGATCTTGTTCAAAGTGTTATAAGTAATATAAAAACACTTATAATTATTCTTGATCCAAAAATGGTAAATTTTTAGAGTGATACAATTTTTTAATCCTACGAAGATAAAATAGATGAGCCAACTTCTTAAGGTAACAAGGGTGACCTATTATCCCACATATTTTATTAGCAAAATATAGATGACAAAAAAATCGGAATTAAATTTTTTTTTTCCTTAAGTACATTTTTCTTAAGTTTTTGTACAAATTAATATTTATATAAAATAAAAGAACTTCACATAAATATTATAGACAAGAAATACACCAGTGTGTGTTTTTGTAAAATATCGTTATTGCTTGGGTATCGTTGATCTGTGTAATTAAATTTTCTTAAATTAATTTCTTGGTTTGTATATATTATTATTATAATCGGGCGAATTTCATTTGAGATATTTTTTTCTCTATTTTTATGACTAATGGTATTTTTATTATATCCATTTGAAGGGTTCTAAACCGTTCTGAAGATTGTAATGGCCAAATACGAGTACCTTTTATAGACATCGGAGGTGGTTTGACACCGCATTCCTTTCTTCATCTGACAGCTTATCCTGATCCGATGTTGAGCACGAATGACCCTCAATATGATCCTCAGTTTTAGATGAGGTATCGAACATGATATCACCTTCCAAAACACTTCTCATAAAATCAGTGAACTTCATCATATGTAAAACAATATTCATACATCACACTTTGAAGAAAAAACTAACAGATAACAAAAAATAAGGGACAGCAAAAGTCAACTTAATAAGATAAGTGGAGTGACTGGAAATCTCAGGATTCGGTCAAACAGGTAAATAACTCGCACGAGACCAGTGAATATATTAGCAATAAGAAGACCCCACAGAAGAAGAAGACTAGTCAGAACAAGAAAAGGCAGGATGTTACATGCTCAGCTCAGGCTTTTCTTGAAATCTCTCTGGGGTAACTAACAACCCCTGTTATCTTTCTAGGGTTAAAACGAAATAATTAAATTTTAAAGTGGTCTGAAGGGTCCCTTTAATTATAAGTATAGAAAACGGTATTCTTCCACGGAGTGAAGTATATTGAATTCTTTTATTCAAAACTGGCATCAGATTTGGTATTAGCACTTTAAAAATACCGTAAGAATTTAAACACATTTTTTATTTATTTGATTGAAAATCAAATATGTTTTAATTTTATATTTTCCCTTCAATATGCTCTGAAAAAAAATATTTTGCTGGAAAAACCATGTCGATATCATTTTTCAAACTCGATATATAATAAAATAAAGCAGTTTCAGTGTTTTTTCTCAGCGCATAGAGCCCCATTTCACTGTTGGATATGTGTCAACTTTTTCTAATGTAGAACCATTGGAACTATTCGAACCATTAGAACCATTCGAAATATTTTTATCGAAATCGGCAACAGACACATTTACCGGGGTTACGGTTCACGGATGAGAGATACCGCTTTATTTTCCGAATCACTGATCACCCGAGCGGATTAATTCCGGAGCTCATCGCGCATAATAGCTAGGTGCGAATTGTTCGAAAAGATTAGGTAGAATTGTAAGAACTGTCCAAAAAGGTTTATAGCGGACAAACTCCCGATGGACAGGTCATAAAAAAAAAGATGAAAAGAATGGAAGAGGTTTTTTAAGTAAAGTTCAGCATGAAATGCAACGGGACATAAGACTGAGATAGTACGATTATGTTTACATCCTTACAAGGGAAATAAAGAAAACTGTATTAGGACGGCAGAAAGACGTCTGCCGACTGTAACCTGTTGGCAGCGGCCATGACTTGAAAGCAGGTTGGGGTACCACGATGAGAGCTTGACTCCGTAAGAACTCATAAACAATAGTCTTAAAAATCTGTAATTAGTATAGTAATAAATGCATGAGGTACCTGTAATTAGCCAGAGCTGGTTGAGACAGGATTCGGTGTAGCGGCGAACGGCGGCCGCGTAGGGCGGGGCCGGTGGTGGAGGGGGACCAAGGGCCTGGAAGAGGAGCCCTCCGGCCCCCAGATAGGCCGTCACCACCGCAACCACCAGCCACACTCGCTCGCAGCTCATCTCCTCATCATCTCTGCAACATAGACAGCTATAGGTAAATAAGGGCATAGAAAGAAAGTGTTGAGAATTCAATTAGAAGAAAATAAACATCGGTGCAAACCAAATAAATGCGTTATAGCCTTTTAATCCTTAAGAGTATTCTTTAACTAAAAACAATTCAGTTTATTTTAATTATATTTCAAATTCCCTAAGGATTTGATATCTATCTTAAATAAACAATTTAAGTAATATGTTTAGGGAAGCCCTGATGTTCCTAATGAAGATCTAAAACTGTTTACAAAGGATAAATAAATTCCTACTACAATCGGCATATTCAAAAATCATAATTGTCAACAAACTAAAGAGACGCAATTAATTATCTCCCCTTCAGGTAGGGGGATAATAAACTGTATCTATTCAGGTCGCTGATGTTGACATAATGAGAAAATATCGTTGTCTATAGTTCGTTATTCCTGTTATTATCTAGCCATGGACTCTGCGTCGTTGGATGCAATGCGCGGAAGCCGACCTGATATCGTAGTGTTATCTTTTGGTCATCCGTATATCATGAAATCTTTCGTTTACCAAATTTCTTAAGATTTTGGAGCGATCGGATCTGGGTTTTGGCGAGACAGATAAGACGCTCCAAAATCTTAAGAAAATTGGTAAACAAGAAAAATCTTGATATACGACTGACCAAAAGATAACACCATACTACCAATTCTGCTTTCGTACATAACAATACAATAGCAGCAAAAACGAGAGGCAATGTGCGTATTTTTTTATGTCGCCAGGCTTTGACATAGTATAAATTATTAAATTTGTTCAGGTTTGGCGTGGGTACAGCTAGTATCAATATGACCCCTTTACTGTATATAACAGTTCTGTCAAAGCAACTTGACCCCACACTAGATTCACTAACCAACCAACTTACTCTTTATATGGAAATGCTCACTAATATATATTAAAACAAATATTTCATTATATGGAAAAACTAGTACTCACTAAGGAAAATGCAACTAAATCAGGATAAATTGAAACAACCACAAAATCTGGAAATTCCACATTTTCTCTTCGACGAAGAAACTGTCCACCAATTTATTTCGGTAATCCAAGTTCCTCAGGGGGACGAGGCACATTACAGTGGTCTAACTTTCGATGGACAGCTTGGGGCTAAATAGTTAAAATGAGAGAAAACAACCAGAACTAAAGTAATAATTTTTTTTTAAGATCTTCGAAACTATAAATTAGACAGAAGCTGAATACATATACATACCTATCTACCGGTATACCACTGGTGCTTCGCAAGAACATTCCAGATCAGAGCGACCAAGCAAAGAGAAGTCATGGATAAAATTATTTCTTTAACACGTTCAATGAGATGACAATTTTTTTTTAATTACCTCTTATTGTAAATATCAATTATAAGATGAATTAACACGATCTGTAATTAATTAAAATTATTCAGAATGATTACCATAGTAAAGGCGAAAGCACTCATTGTCAGTGTTAAAGCGGACTTAAGAATCAAGTTGAGCTCTATCAAGCCTATCATTGATGCTCTTAATGTAAATAAACAGTAACCTGCTTCCAACTGAAAAATATTCATGATTTTCTTCACAATGTCCAAATTTGTTACATTTAATAGTTACACTTTTATCGTATTCTCTGAATTTATTGTATTGTTATGTGAATCTTACTGTTGCTGTTGTTATGTGAAACTGAAAAAATACGAATTTATAATTATGAACTTGATTTTCAATTAATTATTGTCTAAAGATTACAGTTTCGTTTGTTAAACTTTTGTAAATCAGTTTGTATTTTTTTATGAAAACGAATCATTAACACTAATATGATAAGATCAGCTAGTGGTACGCCCAATCACCTAAAGTGTTACGGATTGACATAAAGCCATTAACTGATTTAGACATTAAATTCACTAATTGTTGCAGTTCTGTCGCAGGCGCTAAAGAACATTTAAAAACAATGAAATAATTAAAAATTAAAGTTATGTAAATACTGACAAATTTAATTTATAAAAATGTATCATATTAATTGTTAATTATTATTTGTGTTTATACATGCTTTTGTCTATAATTGGTTATTAATATGCAACATTTTTATGTTCTATTTTATAGAGATGTTAAAAAAATATTAATACATCAATATTTAAAAAAATATATCAGTATTTTTGAGCCGATATAATTAAGATATTGCTTTTATTAAGTTAATTTTTAATAAAATCCTATGCGACTCCAAAGGAAATTAAAAAATAACCTGCTTCTTATTATTTAAATCTCACTTTAAATAAACTTAATACAAACAATATCTTGATATCGGCAGAGAAATATTGATTTTTCATAATATAGTTAATTATTTTAACAAATAAATAAATAAAAAATTAGCTAAACGAATAGGAAGGAGGATAGGAAATAACCTGTTCCTTAATATTTAATGTCGGCTGTAAATAAACTTTAAAAAAACAATATCTTAATACTATCAGCAGTGAAATATTTATATTATAAAAACAATATATCAATTATATTATGTTACTAGCTTTAACAATTTTATATATAACATAAAACAATAAAATTTACAATATTCTATTAAGAAAATTGTACAGATTACAATGTAAATTGAAGGCCTTCTCTAACTTATAAGCTAACATCAAATCAAGAGGGTCATCAATTATAATAGGGTCAGGGGTTACCATCTTACTACCCGCTAGGTCGTTTCAAAGCAAAAACTGTACCCCAGGAAAAGGCAGGGAATTAAAAACGCCAACAGTTACAGGGCCTTTCACGAGATTAGAGGCCAAATATACAGTTTGAAGTGGTACAGATATGAGCTGTGAGCCTTGAGACGCCCTGAATAAGAAAGTTTCTGAACGGCTTTCCTCAACAAAAGGAAGTACCCCAGAAATAATAAGTGACCGTGATGCCCCCGTATCTCTAAGAATTTTAATTGGGACACTATCTAGAATATTTCTTGTAATGCCAACATAACCATCTGATAAAAATGGTTCATAAATATTCTTTGAAAATTCTGAATTTTTTACTTCATTACCAAAAGTGCTACAGACTAAACCAAAAGGTTTTAATTCATCAATTTCTTTTTTATTTTTTAATTTCATACATTCAGATATAACGTGACCTGATTTTTTACAGTAATTACAGGTAATTTGGGAAAACGGGTTTTTATAGAGTCTATTATCTAAATTCAATATTACTGGGATTGGGAATTCTATGATTAAGGTTAATAGTGTTATTCACACTGCGGTGGGTTAAAGTATATTCTTCTGCTAGCCTAGCAGCCATTTCCAAATTAGTCACTTGTTTCTCCTCGATAAATAAACAATTATATCATCCTTGAAATATCGATATTATAAAAACAATATCTTAATTATATCGGCACAAAAATAATGATAATTATAAAAAATATATTAATTTAATGGTACAGAAATAACAATATTATAACAACAATATCTTGATGATGTCGGCATATCTGCAATGATACCTATCTATCTAATATATGAAATCTGCAATGAAATCGGTAGAGAAACTCCGTGGTTCATTTATAAAATTTACTAACTTTTAATAAAGAGAATTACATAAAAAATACAATAATAAAATAAAGCAGATCTTATTAAGTAAATGGGCTGAATAACAAAAAATGCAATAATAATAAAATAATTACTATTTCTACACAAATGTACGGATAAACTATTCTAATGCCTAAATGATTACAATTTTAAAAAACCATGTGTACAATAAAGAACAAAATTAAAAAAAAAAAAATTTTGTTTTTTTTAGGGGAAAAATCGTTTCATATGTTTCCTGTAAAGTATGCTAAATGGCGCTTAGACCTTTTTCGGCAAATGCATAAAGGCATTTTTAATTGTAAAGTCAAAGAAACATCGATATGTGTGTTTCCCTAAAAAAGACTAAAAATATCGAGGATCGATACATCGAAAAAATATTTCGATAAATCGGTTCTCGATATTTTTTTTAAAACTATCGATACGGTATATATATATATATATATATATATATATATATATATATATATATATATATATATATATTATTTATTTATTTTAATTTTTTTTTTCCGAGTCATATCCGTACATGAAAATCTTACAATTCAGATAATTTGAGATTTTATATAGTCTAATAAATGATACTTGACTAGAAATAATTGTTCATTATTATAATTCTTTCTTAAATTAGGAATGTATCCGAAATAAAGCAATAGATAAATAATACTTAGATAGATAAATCTGTTTTACTATATAAAAGATCTTTGATTGTCACAAGCATAATTATATACGACTGAAAAGTGTAAAGTAAAACGAATTAATGGATCTTGAAAAGAAAGAAAAATAA